>JAFLJL010003126.1:0-22160 GCA_018398815.1 Conus ventricosus | reverse complement strand
AAGACTTTTAGGTTAAATGGCCCCTTTGAATTCACGTTGAAGGCTGGTTAGTTGAAGGCTGGCTAGTTGAAGGCTGGCTATTAAAGGGGAGGGAGGCGCGTCCATATCTAGGATTTCATTATCCTAATTATATTTGCACATGAGCAATCACAAATGTTGTTTCGATTTCATCATGTTATTGTATTCACTAAGGTTAGCACATGCGTACTCATAAATGCTGTTTCGATTTCATTATGTTAATGAGGTTAGCGCATGTGCAGTGGGATTTTTTGTCACGCTTTTTCCGGCAAACAAAATTTTAGAAACGAATTTACTTCCGGTTAACTCACTTGCAAAAATATTTTCACAGGAAGGCCGTGACAGAAAATCCAACTACGCATGTCCATGTAAGCAGACGACGCCTTTGGGCCTGCGATCAATATCAGCTAAGCGAGCAAGTGAATCAGTGGCTCAGCTACCTGTGTAGGCCGCCGACAAGTGAATTAACGGTGGGGGATTGCAATCAATATTAGACGTGCTCGTGAGAACAGGCCAGTCATTCAGTCAGGGCGCTAAAGTCTGTAAACCATTTTAAACCTATTTCGGTTTTAACTGATCGCGTGTTTGTTTTCAATGTTCTGTTTAATTGCATCAGTGTCTACCTGTCGCGAAGTAAACGTCTTTCTCCACTCCTTTTGAAGTTCATTTTTCTGTCGCCTATAATCTTCGCCGTCAGCCATAAGCTTCTGAAATTCTTCGTCTGTAACGTTTTCATCCTGTAATGATTTGCTTATTCTTAATCTTAATGAACAAAGTTTTGCCAATGCTAGGGCTACAATGGCGGTGTGCTTTTGTAATTTAGGAGTTAATTTTTTTTAAAACAGCACTTACAATCATAGACACGGCACCTAACCCTAACCCGAGACCTCCTAATGCTAAAGAGGCTGGCGCTCCAACCCCGGTGGCTAAAACAGCAACACTAGACCCGGCGCTTACGCTAGCTACAGCCGATGAGCCAGTAATACATAAGAAAGAGTATTTAAAGCTTTAGCATATTTTTTCTAGTAACTCTATACTTATCCAAGTCGCTTTCTATTTCCTTTTGAAGTTCAGTTATTTGCTCTAACCTAAACTGTTGAACATGCATTTTTAAATAAGATTTTTTTTTTAATTAATCTTATACATATCTTCTTATTAATCCTTCTGTCAGCACTTCATCAATAGAGTAAAACGCAATAAAATTAACATACTTAATGAAAATAAAGCTGAGTACTGTTAGTTTGTCTTGTCAACCATCACAGTAACCTTGTCAGATGATACAGGGGTGTTTATTTCACCTCCGTTTTTAGTAATAACAATAACAGCCTAAGAGGGGAAATCCAAGTTTTTCAGCCTTTATTTGTATGCCTCTAATTAACGTATGTTCTGCAGACTAGTATCTCCCTCCCTCGGAGTAATAAATAAAACAAAAATCATCGTCATTTGCTTAGGTAGTGATTCTAGCGTTGGGGTAAATTCTAAACCGACGGTGTCACCTCCCACTCAGCAAAGGGTCTTATTTTTTGTAGCATATATTCAGAACCCCGATTAGTTATTTCAATATGTTTTTTTCTGTTGTGTTCCTGGAACTGGGCTAACAAGAAGGGGTCCTGCATTTAAAGCTTTTCTAAAATTTCTGTTCTTATCATAGTATACATTAGGGCTTCGTATTCAACTTTAAATTCCAGTCAATTTCGGGAAGCAACGCCCAAGCATTCTCTCTTTTATGAATTTTGTATTCATATTTACCAAAATCGTTTGCCCTTAAAATTTCTTATCTCTTCTAGGGTAGGATATTGCTGTTGTTTTTTGTCTTCAATTGCTGTTCGTTTGTAAGCCCCATCATCTGTGTATTCAAATCCATAAACATTCCTGGCACTCCTATTAGGTCAAACTCGGTTGTGTCTGCTAGGTTTTTTAACTCTACTGCAACGCATTTAGGAGCTAGCTAGCTCCGCTTTGATTCTGGCCCCCGAGACATTCTTTTTATAAATATAAAATTTAAATAATAAACAAATTGTTATAAGCAATCAATAACAAACAATCTACAATAAACAAACGTATTGAACTGGGGGGTCAGTCCGTAAGCATAGCTTAGCGTGCTTAGATTTTTCTAACTGCTCTTTTATTTTTTTAACTCATCTTTGTCCCTTATTATATATTTTTCATTTAAAACATTCTTCAAAACTATCTTTGTCCTTAGTGTAAAATAATACAACCAAATTTTAACTGCGATCTAAAGTTTTTAAAAGACAGCATTATATTTCTGAGTTAAAAGCCACACAGAAACTAAGGCGTGACGTCCGCTAAAAGCTAGCTTTGACAGAGCTTTTCTTTTTTTAACAATGTCTCGTTCAGCTGAACAGTCATCAATAATAAACAGTGTTTCAGTTCCCTCAAATAGTCTATAGTAATGTTCTAAACAGTCGCTCAGTTTGTCGCTGGGATCAACTAAAAATATATATCGTCTGTCCAAATAAACTTTTCTTTGTAAGACTTGTTGTGCTTAATGGTTGTGCAGAATATAACAATGTGCTCGTAATGAAATCTGTATATTGTTTGTAACAAATCAAGTACGAAGACAGTTTTCCCACACCCTGTAATCCCGCAATAAGAGAACATGCGGATCTTTTGGCAGAAACTTCAAGCCATCCATCTGTTTTTAATAGGTTATTTTTTCTACATTTTAATAAGCCACATCTTTTAGCCTGTTTTCTTCAATGTTTAGCTGTGCATCACAAACAATAAAAACATGCATTTTTATTGGGCGTTTCCGTCTGCTTTCTTGCGAATATTTATTTTATACCATCTTGCCCTATCCTTTCCCCACTTCCAAACAATCTGTTGTCAAATGTGGATCTAAAATCAAACCACAGGCCAATTTTGGTTATTAAGTAGTCTTCTAGCCTTACATCATAAAGGCGAAGTTTTTTACATACACGATCAACTGTAGGATCCCTTTGCCTACCTCCAGCGAATAACTTTCTTATTTCATCAAAGTGTTGGTGAGGCAAAAGTCCGCGACCCGAATACAACTGATCATACTTGCCATTTACTGCACAGTCAACCTTCTCAATTTTTGGATTATAAAACGCTTCTGATTCTCTTTGAAAAGGAGTTGTTTCTTCAGTAAACAAGAGCAAAATTCCTTTTAAAGACTTCAGAGACTGATTAGATGTATGTTCCAGAGAGTGTCTCGCTTGTTTCTATTTTCTGTAATGGCGTGCATAACGTTTTCATAATAAATAACCGTTTTACTTTTATACTGGGTTAAGATTGTTCTAGCCAGTCCGGGGTTAGTAACAACATCAAACTCAAGAGAGATGTCACTAACTGTGTATTTAGCTAAAGGATCTTCAGACAGAACGACAGAACCGCTAGAATTAAATGTCAGATCATAAGAAAGTTTTTCTTTTAGTGCGCCTTGGTAATATGGCATATCGTCTTTAACAGCTCAAAATCTAGAGGGATGCAGAATCTGTTGCCAAATGCTTCTGCTACTGCCTCATCTTTAACATCATTCTTTGCATCCTCCGCTTAAGCCTGTGCTTGAGGCCGTTTGAGTTTTGTATTCCCTGATAAACTTTCTCTTTTCTTTCTTTTTTAGGCAGCCCTAGATCAGAATAGAGGGCAAAAATGTCTGCCTCTCTTAGTAAAAAAAACATCTACGCCCCCAGTATAATTGCTATACGATTAACGATTGCCCTGCCTAAATTAGCAACAACAGTAGCATTAGGATCTTTCGATTTAATATCTATTTTGAATGATAGTTTAGCAGTGCCTGGCATTATAACATCGTCGGCGCCAAGATCAGGGAACTTGACTGATAAAGCTTGTCCAGGCTCAACTGTTGAGGAGTATTTACACTAATTACAGTCTGCCTTATACCTTTCACGCCATGGGTTCCTTCTCTTTTCTGTATGGGTCAGGTCACAACCGTAGAGTTCATTTTTTATAAAACAAAAAAGAATATAAATAAAAAATATGGATAAGATTTTGACACGATTGATCCTATTGAAGAAGAAAGAGATCTGCCGGCCCTTCACTTAAAGAAGATGAAACAGAATTAGCTCCTTCATTGCGCGAAGAACTTGAAAGAGCAGAAGCAGTTCTTCAATCCCTTCATTAGAAGAAGCAGAAACGCCCCCTTCAGTTAGCGCATCTCGTGCGAACTATTAACAAATAGAATAACTCATTCTACATAAGCTTAGGACTAAAGCCACCAGAAGGCCCCAGCCCTTTTGATTTTACGATTGATAAAAGCAACCATATCTTTATAAGAACTAGCAGAGGGAAAATTTTGTAAGAGTTACTACAAAGCCAGACCCAACTAAGTTTTTAAAACTAACACAATTAGACAGAGGATTCCTGTTGCCGACCAAAGGCGATTAAACATTTTAAATTTAAGGCCTGAGGCTGTTAGTCTTTTACAGAACTTGGGCAAGAGTTGCCAACACAATCTGAAATAGAAATGACCCCTCTTCAAGATTTAGGATTAAGAATAAAAAGATGCAGCAACAGAAATTGAGGCGAGTTTTAATGAGGAAACAGTCAGAAAAACATTAGAAACAACTGACAATTTCCATTGCCTATGCGTGAAATCCTGGGGCTTAATGATCGCCTAAAGTCAATAAGGGGCGAACTAGAAAACAATTTAGCGAAACTTGGTGAGCCGGATAGAGAGATAGAAGAAGAAAAAAATAAACTGGCTGATGCAGACGATAACAATTTAGGGCGAGAAGAAAAGGCTAAAATACAGCAGAAAATACAGGATTTAAGGTTGCTAAGGAAGCCAGTTAGAAGTTCTGTCTACTAACAGAGCGCAGTTTAGCATCACAAACAAGCAGAATAAGAGAAACTATAAACAGAATACTCTATGAAAACACTACACTAGCTGAAAGAATAAGGACTCTATTCAGGGAACAGGGGATTACAATATTAGTATGTTAACAGCTATTGGGTTTGGGTATCTCTACACTCGTTTATGCTTTAACCGGCAGTGCGCCAACAGGGTCAGCAACACCTCCAACACCTCAGCCTGGTAAAAGTTGGATTAGAAAACAATTGCATCCCCTAGCAAACTTATTAAAGAAGTTAGCAGCCAAAGCGCTTGATGCTCTGCCTGGCATAATAGGTAGTGTTGTTAGTTTGGGTTTTGTCTACTATAGGCGAAAGTTGCTGGTTATATGTACTGACCATCTGTGAACGTTAGAGTGCTAGCCTTGCCTTGATTTAATTTTTAGTGAAATAAAGTATGGTTAACAGTAAAATTTAAAAATACAACAAGGGCCTGTCTTTTCGCCAGTGTGGCTGTCCGGGTGAGGCAAGATCAACATGAGGTGTGCTTTCTGGACTACTTTCTGGCTGTGGAGCGCTTTTATAACTGTTGGTGGATTCGCTTTCTGTTCTGGCAGAGCTAGGTACTTTATTTAAAGTGTATCTCACCCCCTAAGATAGGTGATTTTTAGGATAAGATAAGATAATGTTGCTTAAGTCCCAGCCGACCGCAAAGGCCACATCAGGGCGATTTTTAGGATCTGTACGTTATGTCGGGTAAATCACTATTAGACAGACACGCTTGCCTATACGGGGCGGGCCCACCGACAGAGCGGCAATTCCGTCGTTGACATATCACTTTTTATCTGCGTTGACGGAAATTGGCCGACACATGCCGAAGTTTCTACCGGAAAACCTGTGACGTTGAATTGGGAACAAGTAGGCTAGAACATGGCAGACAACGACACAAATCCCGTACGGACGAGTCAAACCTACCATTTGAACGGCCAGCACGAACAGAAAGAGCGACGACGTAACGAGTGCACCACACAAAATCGTGATGGCAACACAGACTGGTGAGTATTGTTGTCCACAATGATCTGCAAGTTAGCACAGTGTGTCGTCCCAGTGAGTGACCCTACTTCGCTTCAAGCTCCTGTTGTTGAATCACTGTTCGTTTGTGTTTGATTTGTTTGAAGGATTAGAATTTTGAGAAGTCGAATGAAACGTTTGTTTGCAACACTTTTCCTGTTTCTCAAGAAAAGGTCCTGTTTTATTATTGTGGGGTGGGGGCGAAGAAAAGAAGGGGGGGGGGGGGGCGGTGTCAGTGCGTGTGGTGATGCCAGCATGCTGTCCCTGTGTGTGTGGTGGGTGCCTGAGGGCCCAAGCGAAATGTGCGTAAAAATCACACTATGTTATGGCCATATGCTGATGTGATCAGCACATATTCCTGGAGTCTTCAATTTAGAACCAGCCTCAACCACACAATCGTCCATCTGCTAATAACAATAAAAGAAGTATTATATTGCATAGTGATATTTAGAGCTTGTTTTCAAGTTCATGACATCAAAAATAAGGATGGGTTTTTGTTGGTGTGTGTGTGTGTGTGGAGTTGTGTGTGTGTGTGAGTCGGTGTGTGTGTGTGTGTGTGTGATGTGCCCGTATGTGTGTGGGGTGTGGGTGCGTGTGCATTCATGAAACTCACACAATCGTACAGGACAGTGAGTAAAACAGTCCCCTAGAAACACTCCTCAAATACGCCCAAAGCATACAGTTGAGCTGGAAACATTACCAGCTACTTTATTCTTCTAATTGGGAAAAAAAAAGTTATAAAATGAAATCATCAAGGTGTGTTTCATTCATGTAATAACTAGTGCATAATTGTTTAAATGAAAAAACATACATGTGTTCAAATGCCAGATTTTATTTGCTTCCTTGTATGCAAAATTTCTTCATGACCTCCTTTTTGAAAGTATGGTTACACTAGTCACTTTGTTAAGAGCATACATTTCTACTCAAGTACAAAAAGTGAAAAAAATTTAATCACTTGGTTATGTATACAAAAGTGAAATTGTTTATACGAGTCACAATACATGAATATTTCTAAAGAAATTGTCTATGAGTGTGCAACAGGGAGTGTTGAGAGACCAACAGTTTAGAATGGAGAAAAAAGGAGAAGATAAGACAAGGACAAAAGAGGGAGAACAGGGAACTGCACAGCTAGAAAGAAGGAATTATTAGCTCATTTAAAAAACACAACAACAAAAAACAAGAACAGAAGAAAGAAAAAAGACTTCATAAATGATACAAACCAACGTGAAGGAATGTCCTCATGATTCTCTGTATCTTATGACTTTGTGAATCAAATCAAAGTACTACCATGGCCATTTTTACATCAAAAGCAGAAGCAGCTACAGGCAATGGTAATGATATCCAATACTAAGTAACAAACAGCAGAACGAGAATAACAGTTGAGGGGAACAAAGGATAATGAAAGCGAAAAAATATAGAAAATAACAGATGCTTAACACACACCAAAAAAGTGACATTGCATTTCCAGTTTGTTTGTTTTTGTTTTTTTTCTAGGTGTACATGTGGAAACTGTGTTGCAATGACAACGCAACATGAAAGTCCCCCCCACTGTTTGCCACAGAGTCTGATAAGATATGGCAGAAATTTTTACGTTACAGGGAAATGATAAATAGTTTACACCGTTATCTTTCTTCTTTATCAAATAAAACAAAAAGATTGTCTTTTTGGTTTCTTTTAGAGTCATGATCTGCCATTGTATACTTCTTTTTCAAGTTAAATGCACATATAAATCACACACTTCAGACATGAACAAAGAGAAATGAGTTTTGAATTTGTACATACCAGTATGGAAGTACACCTTTAGATTTTATAAATATTTTTTTATGGATTTGTGATTACTTGCCGAAGTTTACTCTGCAGTACATAGAATCATCCAAACACCTGACAATACAAATACTAGTAGTATTATATGTTTTTGTTGTCCAGATATTTTGAAAGATTCTGTAAAGATTACTCAGTCTTTTTTGTTTGTCTAAAATGTCATAGTTAGAGTCAGATCACAAAGTGATAATAAGTAAGATGTCAAATTATTTCGTGGCCTTAGATCAAGGTGAACATTATTGAGTTTATTTTGCGTAGGAACCATTGAAATTTGAGACGTAATTGTAAGACTGATTATCCCTGGTAGTTGTAGCAAGCAAAGGTGATGTGTTTCAGTTGAGTTAGTTTGGTATTTGTATATGGTGGTTAATACGTTGTATTAACATACACAAAAACTTTCGGTTTTTACCTAAATTTTTGAAATCATGTTATAGGGACTGATACGGGTAACAAGGAAGCCCAGTTCCATTATGGGCTATATTGTTGGTCAGAGCAGAAGATTCCAAAATGGCCGTCCGCGCATGATAATGATATAAGCATACAACTGCTCTTGTTCACGTCTGCAACAAATGTTCATAAATAAATACTGTGACAAGTCAGCATGTGCCCTAAAGACTTATATCATTCTGGTGCAGGGTCCTTGCAAGTGGAAAAAGGTGGAGGTCAGCCAGCTTGATGTATCACTGCTGTTACCTGGTTTCCAGACTGTCTGCCTTACCCAGATGTGTTGGAAACTGCCTAATCAATCAGTACAAATCACACAGGACATGGGCCAGATGAGGGCTTCTACAGAAGAGTAAGCTTGCACATTTGCTTGTATGGGCCAGTGAATTACCGAGTTAAAGGAGCGTTAAAGGGACACCTGGGAGTAATAAATGACACATCCAGCTATGACAGGGATGAAAGTGGGAAGGGCATAGGATGGCACACGATATCAAATGGTGTGACTCTGTTAAAGGGGCCGCCTTATCACAGGTTTCATTGGTTAGATTTTAAATATCCCTACCTAGTCACTTCGGTTGCTTCTAAGACTTACCAAGACATGATGGTGACACAATATGAGAACACTGATATCGAAAAAATCCTTGATACAAATTCTGATTGTGTGTTGTGTTTTGTGTCCAACATGTGCAGTGTGCGTACAATGTTTAAAGCCAAGTGAAGTCCATTCTATTTCATTAACATAGTGTCTAGTGCTGCCAACTGCTACGGATCGCCGTAGTTTGCTACGCCAAGGAGAATGCTTGCTACGACCGCTACTTACGAATCATTAAATTGCTACGGCCGAACAAAAAAATTCGGAAGAATACTCGTTTTGTTTGACAGCGCTAAGTAACGTCTCTATCAGTCTGTCGGAACTGCATTTCCGCTTTTCCGGTTTTTAACTGTACACGTAGATTTTTTTTTTTAGACAATTTGCCCTCTTCCTCTGCTTCAATCTCTGTATAATTAACATTTATAGATATACTAAGAGTACTGGTAGCTTTAATGTGGTCCGAAAAACTGTTAAAAGGCCTGATTTTCTTTTAGAAGCGCGCTGGCAAATTAAGTTGCTACTGTCCAAATTGAAATGCTACTGTGAAAATTGTGAAATGCTACTGTAAGCGCGCATGACAAGGTTTGGCAGCTCTGAGTGAATGATTATGGCTTGTGTCTCATTTGTTTAGGGTAGCCGCTTTGTCTAACTCAGGGAAATTTGAATTAATGTCAGAAGCTTACTCAGTTTACTGCTTCCAATATTATCTCCTACAACATCTTTTTGCTCTTCCCCTCAGATACTCAGAAGTAAAAAGCTGCAAGCAGTCTTTTAATATGGACAGGAAATATCCTTCTAGATTCACATCTTTCATGTCTCTTGCATTGTGTAACTAAGGTTAGTGGTATACACTGTACAGTAGTTATTCATCACTTGGTCAATACAGCAAGATAAACTGTTAAGAGCTTAAGGTTACTGAAATGGACCTACATATGTTTCGTGCCACTGTTTTCTCCATCATGGACCAAATGCAACATTCTCCAACAGGAAATACCGTTACATTGGGCTACAGGCAGCTTGTGAGGTGGTGCTTTGGTATTCCTGGGCAGAAACATCCGTGTTCCCCTTCCATCTTGCTGTGTTCACAGGAGAATTCGTGAACATTTCCATCAGAAAAATATCGTGGATTCCAGTGCCTGAATTGGACTGCACACACAGTGTGTACGTGTGTGTGTGTTGTAAGTGTGTTGTGTGTAGTGTGGTGTACTATTATATTTGTATTTTATAGGATTTGTATGACTTCTTCCCTAATAGCCATGTACTTCCTTCCTTTCTTTGTGTGTGTGCGTGTTTTCTTTTTCTTTTTTTTTTCTTCTTTTTTTCGCATCGTTTCGTCATCTTGACCGCAAGTTGCATTACTCTGAAACTACTTTAGAAGTTGCTCACTCAGAAGAAGACTGATGTGGTGGTTATTCTGTCCTGCTAAACAGTATGAAAAACATTGTCCAAACAGATAGAAATGTTTTTCTCCCGCTCCCACCCTGACCCCTTGCTGCGCCGTTTGTCCTCTTTAAGAACTTTAGATATAAAAAAAAATAAATGGTATTGGGAATGAAAAAGAATCGAACCTAAGTGTTCCCTCCAAAATGGTGGCATCTTGGTGCGTGTGATTCAGTGAAAAAAAATGTCCCTGAATATAGTTTGTTTACCAAATCTACTTGCCTATGAATGTCAGCCTTGGGGATGCAAGCCGACCCCCCCTTTTTTTCGCACCTTTTTAAGCTGATTTATCAGAAAGGATGACTTCTGTATGGTGGAGAAATTTGGTATTTCCGCATTTCTTTCTCTTTGTGTGTGTTTGTAAAAAAGTAAAAAAATGTTTCATACCTCGGACTGTAAGGCACTCAAATGTATTACTATTAGGCACAAGAGTAACAGAGGATCAAGTAAAATGTTTACCAACCATAATCCAAATTCTTGAGCCAGGTTTCATTCGGTATATTGAATCACTCTAGTCACAGTATCTTGGCCATGTAAGTAGCCAGTGCCTCAGTGTTTTGCTTGGTTGGGCATATTGGTGCTGTCAGAGGGGGTCTGGTTTTTTCTCTGAACTTTCCTGGAAGGGAATCTCCTCAGTGCAGATTGGCTCTCTCCAATACATTTGAAAGAGGTGGTGAAGCAGCTTGGACACATAACCTGTAACGTGTAAGACAGTTTTGTAGTAAAGTATATACACTTTTATTGGACTGTTCTTGTGATTATCCAGACAAAGAAGAAAAGGGAAACAAATGTATATCAGCATCCATCTACCTCTACACACTTTTCCTCTGCCCCCCCCCCCCCCCCCCCCCCCCCCCCCCCCCCCGCCCCACACACACACACACACCCCGCCTCCACCACCTCCCACAGACCAAAGATGAAAACAGCAACTCGTCACTTGTAAAAAACATGAACAGACTAATTGTAGGCGGCGTTTTGACAGTAGTTTAACCTTTGCCAAACAAGTCATAATGCTTGCGAGTAGGATGGGAAAAGACTAATAATGAGAATATGACTGTGTGTTTTCGTAAGAATGCAAACCACACAACATGAAATAATGGCAGCAAAAGAAAAGTTGAGATAGAGAATTTTAAGATAAGACATTTGACAACATGTGAGTACTGTGCCACATAAATACATGATCTATAGATGACGTACTTGAAACTTGTAATATCTATTGGGGAATGTGGGTTGGTCTTTTTCCTTCAACTCCCTGTGTCCCTTATCAAACCTCACCAACACTCCATATCAGTAATGTTATTTATACCAGAACAGGAGGAAGCACAAGAAAAATGAAAGCACCAACCACATCAGTATGTAGGCTTTATACTCACCATAGTTGGATCAGACTTCCAGCCTGCGTATGCTGATATTCCCCCATCTTGGCCTTGGGAAAGTAGAAGGCCATTTTCACACTGCCATCCTCCTCCTGAGGAAAGATAACCCCGCTCACAATTTTCATTGTAATGCAATGGCAGCCAGGAAACAGCGCAGCAAAATGTTCAACATGGCTGGTTAAGCCTATCATCAATATATGAATTTTTGTGTGTAACCCCTTCATAAATTCATATGAATACATGTGTTTTTAACCATTCTCTTTCAGTGCCAGCGTGAGCATGCACAAACCCCCCCCCCCCCCTCCCCCCCCCCCCCCCCCCCCCCCCAAACTAAAAGTGCCTCCGCCCGTGCTATAGAACTGCATCCACTCTACCTTGCCACCCCAACTCTTCACGCTACCCCCCTTGCTCTACCATGCTTTGCCGCAAGCATCTCTTCCATGCGTGTTCATCCTCCTATCCACACAGACCACAGTCTGTTGTCTTGTGTTTGTGTCATCTCCATATTACACACGGGTGATCCACACAGACCACAGCCTGTTGTCTCTTGTTGTCAGTCAACCACATGTACACTGGTGATCCACACAGACCAAGGCCTGTTGTCTTCTGTTTGTGTCAGTCACCACATGTACACTGGTGATCCACACAGACCACAGGCCTGTTGTCTTCTGTTGTCAGTCACCACATGTACACTGGTTGATCAACACAGACCACCAGGCCTGATGACTTGTGTTTGTCAGTCAACCTCATACACACTGGTGATTCACACAGAACCACAGAACTGTTGTCATCACCACATGTACACTGTGATCCACACAGGCCTGTTTGCTTGTTTGTGTCAAGTCACCTCCATACACACTGGCTGGTCACATGGTTGGAAAAGTGTGAACAAAGTCGCAACCTCTTGGTCCTGTTGGCTTCACACTTTCAAGAGCATGGAACTTCAACACAATGTGATTAGCGTCAGCTGAGTGGGGGAATCCTTTAACTTTTGTCACAAAGCCAAAGTCCTTGTAAAACCTCTGGGGTACACTAGCTTAAGATGGGATAGGCAACCAACAGAATATTTGGTTGGTGGCACCAAAGCCACACAATTGATCCAACGGATTATTCAGTCCAGTAGCACTTGAGGGGGTTAATTGTGTTTTGAGATCAGCAGAACATTTTCCGCTTTTACATGTATAAGGTCTTTAAAACTGTTCTGCTAGCTTATTGATAGCTGTGGTTTGGACAGGGCTATAGATCAACAGAATATAAATAGTTCTTATCAAGAACAGTTTTACAAGGAAATCACTTGTACAAGTAAAATGCCACTTGTAACCAACCTGGTTGTACTTCCTAGCCAAGAAAAGGCTGTGTGCTTCGGACAGAATGACAACACCAGACTGTGAAATGCTCCAGCTGTGAGGTTTGGTGAAAGGGTGACAACTTGCTTGGACAGTCATTGAAAGGTATTATTTTCAATGATGTTGAGGAGAGCAAGGTAATCCTCAGAGTCCTGTAACAATATATATAGGTAATGTAGGCGTTTCAATCTTTATGAAATAACAAAAATACATTATCAATCACAAAGAAAAGAAACAGGCAAAGGCCATTGACTTTGTATGTTGGGAACACTAACACAGCAAAATTGCCACAAAACCACGAAGACAATATGAAGGCAACCAGACATTACAATTCAGTACATGCTCTAGAAAGATGGTTTGAGAACCATATAAAAAAAAAAGCAGCTTCAGGACAAAGTTTCAACCAGTACAAAGTAGAACTCTGCGGTTTGAACCATGGCTGATTGTTGATTCTACCAATTAGACTGTGATCATCTTTATGATGGACCTGGCCAGGAGAACATACACCAACTCTAGTACACAGTCAAAAACTGAGTCGGTGCTATGACACATACAACTCAAACCCGTGTGAACCAGTCCTTTGGTTCTTTCCAACGCCGCACAAACTGTCCATTTGGCAAGGGGGATGTCGCCTGAATCACCGTTGTGTTGTTCACGACGTGGAAAGACAAACTCTCTCCCACAACTTGGCCTTCATCACTTCTCCCCATTTCCATCCTGTGTTGAGGCTGCCACCCAGTGAAGATGGGTTGACAATGGAGTTCCTTCCAATCACCCCCATCCTTTCCATCCCAGCCCTGTAAGCCACTTGGGTCAGTTTTTTGGTCGAACCTGTATCAAACAAGGCAGAATCAAACGTGATTTTAGGCCCATTGATGGTGCATAGCATTAAATGCCTATTTTGACGACGAAAAGCGAATGTTACACAAGATCCTCAATAATTCCAAAAATATTTTATCTTGACAATCACTTTGCTTTATGGATTGGTTTTAGAACATCATCTCTAAATTGTGTATATCAATGCACACACACACACACACACACACACACACAACACACACACACACACATGAACATGGTTCCATTAAGTGTATTTAATTCCTCAATTTTGAAAAACTTAAACTGATTGTTTCCTACCTCCCTTATCAATTTAAGTATGCTAACTGATTGTTCCAACATTCCTAACCATTTTCAGTATGCAGCAGTTGGCGGCAAGAACCTTATACTCTGAACAACAGTTGTTTTATGATTTGCACTTACTTTTTTGCGACATGCCACACATCGAAGTAATGCTTGACATTGGGCTTCTGCTGTCCCTATGTATTTTTCGTTTTGTTATGTCGATCAGTGCGAATGGAGCCGAACTTCAAGGCCAGCCTCATGCAGGAAAAGGAATGTTTCTCGCAGACCCTAATTTTCACATCTGGCACTGTTTCCCACCTCATTGCTCTGCAAATGCCAAGTGACATTCCAGAGATCAAAGCAAACTTCTTGAAAAAGTAGCAAAACAATAACAAAATCAGGATGACGTCATGAGTAACTTCAGTATGCAGTGGAACTCGTAACTGCAAAAGGTGAAGATACTGTTCCCTTCTCCATTCTTAGCAAAAAGGTTTATTGTTTATGCTGTCAGCTAATTGTTATGGCAAGATAAAGAGCATCACCTTTCCAACCATTTTTTAAAAAAAAAGGGAATTTAACTTGTGGCTGCCAAGGTCATTGCCCCCGAGCGGGGGGCATTGGGGTCCACTCCTCAGGAACCTGGAACAAATAAGACTTTCATGCGGTTTAAGATTATTTAAAGGTATCCGTACATATGGAACTTAACCTGAAACAACTTGCAACATCAATAACTATTGTTGATGCGGCATTCTATGGTGTTGAATCACCACCATATTTGGCGCGTGCCCGGACTGTTCACTTCTTCATCTCCTGTCACTCAAGCATGCCCCCACACTTCTTTCAAGCTGTCAATCACTTTGGCCTGTTTCTTCCACCCAGACATTTATTACTGTAGGTTGAAGGTAGTTTCTGCTGGTGCTGTAAAATGTCTTGTTCTACATCCCTGGCCATATGGAGGCAGTCCCGCAACGCAGAATGTTTTTGGTCAGCAGGACCCTGAAACAGAATCAAGAAGACAGCAGGAGATTCCCTACGGCATTTTCGCCGATGATAGCTGCTTTTTTTTTCTCCACTTCTATCCACTGCCTGACATACTGACAACTGTCACATTTTGCAGTGACAGTGAGCAGGGTCCCCCAATTCTTCAGCTCGGCTGACTGGACTGCAGCAGCAGGAGCACACCTTAACAGTTTCAAGGAGGGAAGACTGGAAAAACCAGTACTTGTCCTCTTCCTCAAAAGCTGGCACAGATTGACTGGAGCTGGTCGAACTCATCACTTTGTTTCTTCTGTCATCCTGTGGAAAAAAATCATACATACTTGTGAGTGAGGACATGGACAGACTGATATGAGAATAAAATGGGATGAAGTGACAATTTCCTATTATAAACAGGGAAAAAATTCCTAATGCATGTGAATGTAAAACAAAAAAAGTGGTCTATGGGGGGGGGAGAAACCAGAAAGATTTTTTTTTACAGTATTTCTAATATTGGTCACAACAGCAGCTGGGTATGATATTTTGTACCTTCAGGTTCAAACTGCTTGTTATGAAAACAGCTCTTATTTTTAGTTGAGGAACTACATTACTCTACTGACCTGACTCTATCCACTTCGTGGCAGGGACCTCGCTCTGTGGTCCAAAGTCCAGGTCAGAACCAAATATCGGGAGTCACAGCCATACTCTCGATGTTTCATCGCATCCACACATGGACGGGGCTGGAGGTGCATCTACTGATTGTGGACTGGGCTGGAGCTTGCCAGGGGAGGTTCATGAAGTGGAACACTGACAGTAACAGCTGAAAGAACTCTCAGTCCTGGCCCTGCTGGTCCACTACATTGGGCTTCACCCAAATCCCCTGAAAACAGAAAACATATGGGGCTAAAACACTCTGACATTTGGCACCCACATTTTTACTACCACATCACGAAAGAATGAGCGTACTTTGGGGTGTTCAGTTTGCAATTGTCTGATAGTCAACATGTAAATACAATAGCACTCTCACTTTTGGCCACAGAAAGAAAACAATGTAGCTACAGCCATATGATATCATATAATGAATTTTCTCATGTACCTACATCATTTACCCATCCAGGTTGAATTAGCTGTGAGTTGCAAGTAACTTAAGTGACTGCTGGCTGCAGTTTTCACCGTTGACTGTCATGATCAACCAGTTTATTGAGCGTGTCCAGCCGTGTCCCTGTAGTAGTACATACACTTGTGACAAGGAGGTATCTGTTTGTGTTAAAGTACTAGATTGTCTGAAATCCTTCTGTAAGCCATCGTTCACCCCTGTCAGGTAGTCAACATTTCCGCTATCTGCAAATAACTCATGTGAAACACCTTGCTAGCCATCTCCCTCCAGAAAACACACCACACACACACACACACACACATCACACACACAACACACTGTTATAAACAGTGCCCTGTTTTTAATGGAACAACAACTCACCTTTGCTGCGTTTGTAAGGTGTCATGTTGGCTCTGAAACACCTCGGTGCGTGACTTCAGTGGAACTGTTGTTGGGATGCAGCAGCCATGTCAAACGTGCAGCAAGTGAGGAGGACAATCAGCCAACACTCCCATGTCTGCATCGTCTGTGTCTGGCAACAATCCTCCCAGTGCACATCGAATCGGAGTCACTCAGGCTCTTCCATTCCCTGCTGACTTCTGCTCTTGTACATCCATCTTTGCACGTTTTCATGTCTCCACGGAAGCCTCTGACGTTAAATAAGCAAAGAATTTTCTTTTAATCACTGCTGTTGGTTTACGTTATTCGCACACTTAGCTACCACATATAACTGTAAACATAGAAAGTGCAAGTATATTACTACAGAGAATAGACAACAAATGCATAACTCCCTACATACATATTAATCCCCAGCAAAAATTCGAAAACACACACCACACACACATACACACACCTACATACAACACCGACAAGTTATCGTTCCCCATTCTCTATCTCCCACTACACCCCCACCCCACAGTTACAACATGATATGCATATTTTACGTGTCCTATATAATTCATTCAAAAGCAGCAGCAAAATAAGTTACACATAGTTGAAATAGTCAGTCCTCCCTGTACATTTTTCTGTCGCCTGTGGATCCACACAACACCGTTATCAATCTGTAAGAGAAACAATCTTGATCAAATTGTGTGACCTCCCTGCATTTACAAAAATGCAGTTATACTGGTCCATTTCTGTTCTGGATTTTTAACAACGCCCAATCAAAGTTTTAGGTATAGGTTGTACATTCTGTCCTTTTACCTATGAGCAATGAACTTTGCTTAGCTAAAGAATTTGGTCCAAATGATCAGTGCTGAATATACGTTTCAATCCAAAAGATTTTTTTTTTTTACAATGTATATGCTGTCGATCACCATTTGTATAAAAAAATAAAATTGAGCAAACTATATTCTCAACAACCCATCCAATAGCTTACAACTGCTCACAACACCATGTATTTGGTGCAAACAAAATGTGGAAAATATTTTTATGCTCATGTTCAGTCATGTGCAGTTTTTTTTTTTCCCCCAACATTTACCTTGTGGAATTCTGTAAAGAGTAAAAAAAAAAAAAAAAGTATCCAGATTCTAAGTGCCACAAAAATGTTGTGTGTGTGTGTGTGTGTGTGTGTTGTGTGGTGTGTGTGGTTGGGTGTGGTGTGTAATACTCTACACTCCCACACACATCACACACACACACACAGAATACAAAAGTGAATGACGATAATGTGCGACTGACGTAATGCGTGCTTGTAAAGGTCGCCAGTCGTTCAGAATGCAAAGATCAAAAGTTAGATTACCTTGCGTACTTCAACGTTTCCTTACCTGGCCTTTCTGTCCGTGTTGATCCCCTGGTGACAGCTCCAGTGTCCTTGTCAGCAGCAATCTTTCTTTTTCAGAGCAGGCCGCGCTTTTGTCTGTGATGAGAGTAGGAATGATGGCATATTTCTCAGCCGCGCTTGGGTTGGAATGCCAAGCTCACTTGCTAACAGGGCGCAGTGTAATTATCGTCTTAAAAATCGCTGGTCGGGAAGGGCAACCACAGATCACGTAGTTTTTCTTTCGGACCGCGAAATTCTTTCGAGATAACTTCACAAAAGAAACCCACATCGTCGAAGATGAGTTTCAGTTGAAAGCCATGTGTGCCGATTCCTCCTCTTCTCTATCTGACATCACTGTGCCCTCTATTTTTAGTAACTTGCGGTTTTTCTGCGCGTTTGCTTGCGCGGAATAGCGAAAGTAGACTCTTGCGAAGCATATTGTGTGTCACACAAGTGTCTGTGCACCGTGAAAGTTCATCCAGCTTCACGTTTTTTTAAAAAAAAGGGGGGTTGAGTTATCTCTTTAACATGGATGGAGCAGGCCTTGTGTTTTAACCTGATTGTGCCCTAAGTTGTGAGTCGTCTCCAGCTATGAGGATTTCATTATTAGAATTCTGTATCATGCCAATCTGCAGTTCTAAGGTCAGAGGGTAGCATGTATAATCCATGTCCTACAACAAAGTCCAATCCTTTGACCTAACATGTGCAGAGAAAACGTCTTGATACCTGTGTATCTGAAGCAAATCAACAGCAGAGTTAATAGCATCTTCTAATTAGCTAGAAAATTGTTTCTGGGCCCAAAGCCTGTAGATTGATCTACTATGCGAGACTTATCTGTGCTTGTGCTCCTAATTAGACACCAAAACGTATAGTCTGTATGGAGTCATTAAGTCTTTGCACTCCTGGCATTGTAAGAGCTTCACTTTCATCTAAGATTAATTGTTTGCCCAAAGAGCATTAGGTTGTTTTTGGTCAATCGACCTAAATCGAACTTGTTTGCCTGGTTGAAAAGAGGTGTGGCCAGGCCAGTAGTCATAAGTATATTCTCTTTTGCACCCCACAAATACAATGTACCTAGCCCATGATTGCGGTCTAACTTTTGTCTAAAATCAGTTGAAGGATTAATGTTAAATTCGTTGCAGATTCTTTCATATGCATTATGTCCATTGGGCTGTTGAATGGATTAAACGCGCTGTCGCTTGGGAGGACTACTTGTAGTTCAGTTAGTATTCGTCTGTACTGGTAATAAACATGAAAGTTATATACTGACCTTACCAAGAGATTAGGATGGTTTAAATGTTTGCATATGAAACCCCACAGCCAGTAGTTGCGCAGTAAATGGCAAAATTTAACTGATTCTGGTAAAACATCATAGGGCGGGATGACCATGCTGATGGTACTCTATCATTATTTATTGGCGGATTTAAATATCTAGTTAGTGGGTTTACAAGTCTGACTTGGAAGCCGTATGATTCGTCTACTGCAATGGTTAGTAAACTGAAGTCCAAAGATTTGGGGTTATAAAACGCTCCTATATTGTAAGTGGCTCTTTCGTTAAATTTAAATGGTTCCATTTTTTAAATTAGTTTTTTTTAAATAGTTATAAAAAAGATGCACATCTATATAAACCAACAAAACAAAAGTGTGTTCTTAACGCACCCAATTAACAATAGGCGCGGTAATTATAGGATTGCCCTTAAAGAAATTGGTTTTAAAATAAAATGGATTAACATATCTGAAAGAGCTAAGAATAACTGGGTAGATGTTAAGGACGAACAAGGCAATCTATTAAAACATTTAAAAATACCCGATGGTTACTACAACTTTTGTTCTTTAAGAGAAGTATTTAGCAATTTTAACATTCAGTTAAAAATTAATGAGGCAAATCTTATAATTACTATAAATTTTCCAGAAGAAAAAAGGGAGTACGTTTTTCCAAGAAGCCTTGCTCGAATTTTAGGCTTTTATGACAGTGGTGAAACGTATCATATTAAAACACATATGCACTTAAAAAGCGGTCTTTATGAGTATGTAGGTAGTAGACCAGCCGATTTTCTCATGTACCCGATGTTGTATGTCTATTTAGAAGAGTTAAAAACAGACCGCAATATATTTATGGGACAGCCCTCTACAGTTCTACGAGCACTGCCGGAAATTAAGGCAGGGTTTTGCGATTATCAGCTATACAGGTTTGGTGGAGACAGTGAATTTAAAGAATTAATTAACCTAGACATAAACTCATTAAATATAAAAATAACTAATCAAGATGGAAGACTAGTTGTTTGTTCTAACTTATTAATAGTGTTAGAAGTAGAAGAGCATACTGTAAGCCCTTAATTTCTATGTCCCTGGAGAGAGAATGTAAATATGCGGGTTCACGATCACCCATATTATTCTGCACGGAAACCCCTGTTTTAATGTACTGATTACGTCAATTTTAGAGGTTTTGAGGTGTTAATTTTGTTTGTAAATAGGTGTTAAATTTGGCTAAAACTGATATGCGATGGACGTGATTAGTATGTGAAAAGGGGGGTTTTTCGTGCAAAATAAGATGGGTGGTCTTGAACCCGCATATTTACATTCTCTGCTTTTATCAAACTTAACATCTTCTTCAAAGGCAGAGCTAAAGTAATTGATATTCCAATGGAACAACTAGTATTGAATAAAAGTAGCACCAGAGTGGCGGTCAATGTTATACCATACCTGCATCAAATATTGACAGCCACTTACATTCTTTTTTATCCCAGTTCTGTACGGCTGTGGAACTCACTGCCGGGTGCCATCAAGATTGCCACAAATGCAATCTCTTTTAAAAAACAAATTGATACAACAGTTTTGAGATCTGCATATTGATGTTTTTTCTATTTTTTACTTCCCCAGATATTTTACTGTTAACTGGGCCTGAATTTGGCCATTGCTTTTAACTTCTTGAATATCGAGTGCGACCCCTTGTTGCCAAATTTGCTCCAGGGGCCAACAGTCTGAGTCGCACTATTTTATGTTATTTTATTTTACTTTTAACATGCGCGCTGGTGACGTACTCGTTTTTGAGTGAACCAGTATTTAGGAAGAAGAAGACCACTGGTCATCCACAGGAACCAGAAATGTCCATCATGAGGTCCCCCTCAGTGTGACCACTGGTCATCCACAGGGAACCAGAAATGTCCATCATGAGGTCCCCTCAGTGTGACCACTGGTCATCCACAGGGAACCAGAAATGTCCACCATTTTTGAGTGAACCAGCTTTTAAAGAAGAACATGAGCCGTCGAGCTCCCCTGTACGCACAGCATCCGTGCGTTATTAGTGTTTGCAACGCGTAGAACTTTTCTACGCACACATAGTGCTATTGGAACACAACGATGAAACTGAAAACATGAGTGCTGTTGCTGAATCTACTCACCAAGTGGAGTCACTTTAATTTCAGACATGATTCCCGTCAGGAAGCCGCCATTAGACAAAAGGGAAATAACCTCAACTGCAACACTTTCAAGGAAAAAGCACTCTCCCTTCCTTCACTAATACAGTCTGCAAACGATGGTGTGGGGGACACTTCGTTTTATCGCTAAAAGCATTCTGGTCGTGTCCTTCTTTTGTTTCAGTATTCACTACTGGTTACTGAGAAAATCTTACTTGTTTTCCGAGGAAGATGTTGCAGCCATTGCCCGGAAATATGTTGGTAAGATGCACGTTTCATGACTGTCTCATCTAGGTCACAAAAAGTTAGCGGTCTGTTATGTTACATGTTTCATGCCATTATAGGTATGTACGAGGGTCGGGGGCGGTGTTGGAACGTTATGTGTCATTTGATGAACGGTTCTACCAGTGTGTGTGTGTGTGTGTGTGTGTGTGTGTGTGTGTGTGTGTGTGTGTGTGCGTTTGTGTTGTGTGTGTGTTGTGTGTGTGTGTGTGTGTGTGTGTGTGCATTATGGCATGCTTGTGTTTATGGGTGGGGGGGGGGGGGGGGGGGGGGGGTAGGGTGTCACTTGCTCCCTGTCTCAATGCTTGTGTCGCTTCCCCTTGTACATCTCTCGTTCAAATGACCACATGAGAGAGCTCCAAATTCCAGTTCTTTTATTGCCCAAATGTTGTTGTGGGGGCATAGGTGATGAGACATTATACAATGATAAAACCCTACGTCCCTAACTAAATGGGCGAGCCGAAATGTGTTTGCCCAATACTTTCAAATTTCCCCCAAAGATTCCCTACCTAAAACAAAAACCCCCCGAGCATCGAAACAAAAGACAAAAAAAACATTTTTAGCTTTCTAATAAAAGCTTAGGACATGCAACCACAAAAAAA
>JAFLJL010003125.1:0-19722 GCA_018398815.1 Conus ventricosus | reverse complement strand
TGTTAGAAGCAGACACGATCCAGTAAGGGCAGAGTCATGCCGAGAACAGATCGGACATAGTGGGCATGAGGAAGATCACACACTTGCTGTACCAACGACACACACATAATAAAAAAGGTGGCTGAGCAGCGCATTATGACTCGTACAACTGCCAAAACACAGTTACCAATCAAAGTAAGATAATGATCTTTCGTCGTAGTCTTGGATACCAGGGGCCCGACTGGCCTAATAGGTAAGGCATCAGACTCTTGTTCCGAAGGACCAGGTTAATCCTACTTGAGACAGCCTTGATGGAGATTTCCTCTTTAGAGTTAACATTTGTGCAAGTTCCCATCCCCCTTTAGTCTTTCAGATGAGACTCAACATCAAGGTCCTGTACATGAGCGCATGCCAAAAAAAAAAAAAAAAAAAATCCTTGCAGTTGCACACACGTCCAATCACATTCTACTATTCAGAGAAGCATAGGCCATGAGCCAGTGGATGGATAAAGCACATGCCCACTCATCTTGTGCTAGAACATCATCCTTGAAGATGAAATGAGGATACTTTAATGGCGGTATTACACTATCAACACAGACCCTCGTTCTGCTCTATGTGCCCAGTTAACACTGCAGTCACAGCACTGAAATTCCCTCAGGACACCTGATTTTGACCATTTTAAATTAATTTTCCTTAAAAGCCTAAATCTGACTGTGACTTTATTTTCATACAGTGAAACAGAGCTATAGTTCATCTTCTTGATGAATGCTTGAAAAGTCAAAATAATTCATTTTGTTCTTGTTTGATGATGGAGTTGAAAATGACATACTTCAAACAAGGAGCACTGATTCAGTGCTTGAAGACACCAACAGGTTGGTTGCTTTCTCTTCAAATTAACCAATTAAATCGACTGTTACTAACCTGCTAACTGGTAAGATATGACATAGGAAGGACTAGGTATTTGTACACTGACACCACTGGTTAAAAATTCTCCCGGAAATTCGGTCATATTTATTTTTAGAAGACCATCGCTATCATTATTGCGACGTGTCCTGAGTGAGTGACAGATCACTTGCCGTGAGTATTTTCGCCCCACGTCGCCGTGTGCAAGTTGGGCGCCGCAATCATTCTCGCGCTGTGTTGCGAAAAAGTTACAATGGGTTGCATATATAAACTAGAACCTCAGAACTCTAGCCGAGAAATTAAACGAGAGAGAGAGAGAGAGAGAGAGAGAGAGAGAGAGAGAGAGAGGAGAGAGAGAGGGAATCTTGACCATGTCATCCCCATTCAAATTCCCTGTATTATCCTTCCCATCCTTTACCTGTTCCCTTGATAGCGCTCAACAAGCTGATCGACCAACATGTTCACTAGTGTAGGGACCGCAGGGGGTGCGGGCAGCTTGGGGGAAAGAAGAGCTTGGTGAGAAAAGACCCTGAGACTGGGGTGAAGAGGATAGGGGAGGACTGGTGGAGACACTGACCTGACAACAGATGAGGAAGATGAACAAGGTGATGGCCGTCCATAGCACTTTCTCCCTGAACTGGATCTACAACACATGCACACCACACAGTGATTATTATTTCCTTAAACTTGGGGGTCAGACTTGGTGCAAAAAACTCGTTCCCAAATTTTCAGGGGTCACAGAAATATTTAACTTAAGGGGTCACCATTTATAACTGCTTGAAAATAAAGTGAAACAAACACACACACACACACTCTCATTGGCTTACACACATAAATACATAAAGAGACAGAAATTTCCATAGATAAGCAAACAGGGTGCTTATATTATAAGTTATAATAAAGTTAATAAAACATTCCAGATTGCACCAAATATTTATTCTGACTCCTGTTCCAGTGCGAGTGAAGTATTATCAACTAACATGAATAAATGCGAGTACCTACAAAATGCGAGTGCCTACACTATCAGGATTTTAATAGCGAAACTTGATTTATGGGATGTCCTTTTCGATTGTCATCACAGAATTTCCACTACGAGAGCCATTGCCATCAGTGTTGAAATAATTTAGAGCTTGACCAATTCTAATCGCTATGCAATGCTCATCAGAAGCCTGGTGACAAAGGCAAGTGTTTGATTATTTGTGGAACCTTTGACGAAATCATGTGGATTGGCCACTCTTGCACAGTGCCAACACATTTTTATACATCTGTGACAGAGCTAGCTTAATTATCCGAACCAGTCATGATAGTTCGCTTGACTTTTGTTCCATTCAAAACGAAGTGACTGTGGGCGGAAAATGAAGCAAAATTTAGAAAGAGGGGGCTTGTTACCGCCAAGGACATAGACAAAGAAAACACAGGACAAAACACAATGCATTTCGACCTCTTGGGTCTTCTTCAGCCAAGACAAATAACATTTAGGACAGAAAACGAAGAACGAGAAACCAATTATCTTCTCATATTCGGCACATGATCAAAATGGCCACCGGCCATTTCTTTCTCTATGTCCTTTGCGGTAATGAAAGGAAATTTTCATTCTAAAATTACGTTTTAATCTAACATACTTACCGTGGCTCACTAATGCAATAAGCGGCAGCAATTTGCTATCCCTGCCTCGTATACAATAAAGTCCGTACGGACAACAAAACCCCTGAAAGGGCCTCGTGCCTCGCGCATGCCCAGAACAGTCCTCACGGCTGTTCAGAGCAAGTTACTTAGTTTTGAGTCACAGGGGAGTTTACAGCTGCAGAGACCAAGCTGTGAATGCAGGTGAGGGAAAGGGGTGTTTTTCTGCAGGCCGCTCCCCACCAGCCAGCTAACCGCACTGTATTCGGCCAACTGAATGTCTCTGTGCATAGCTGGTCTGACAGCAATGCGTTCGGCAAGGTTGAGCGGCCATTACAAATGGGCTGTAGTTTGATAATTAGTTATTGTCATGAAAAATGTAATACATCTGCACTATTGAGATGACTGAATTGGCGAATTCCCAACAATTCTTTTAATACCAAACTCGACTGGTTTATTTTCTTGTAGATAACATAGATGCCGCATGAAAGCTTGTACGCAAGTGGTCAGGCAATATTAGAAAAATGACAACAAACACAATATTGTGCAAAAATGACGTCATCACTTTCTGGGAAGTTAATTTTCCATAGTTAAGTAGTACACAAGTTTGATACATGCCTCTGCTCAGACTACAGCAACAAAAATACTGGATTACAAATGTGTAAAGCCTTGTTTGTTTGCCCTTTCACTAAGTGTCTCAATAAGGATGGAAATGTAAAGCTGTGTCCTCTTTTCGAGGTATATTAAAACCTGACTGAGAACTCCTGATGGAACCAGGAAGGCGGGGAGGTAGGGAGGGTCTCTGCGTGAGCCACGGTAAGTATGTTAGATTAAACGTAATTTTAGAATGAAAATTTCCTTTTAATTACACATACTATACCGTGGCTCACTAATGCAGAGTCGCACTACCTGGAAGGAGGGCTCACCTGGTTACCGCCTGGAGGAGCAAGAAGGGCCGGATCGTGTGGCGGAGATGGAATGTTGCGCCACCACAGCTGATGCGATGCCCCTAGACCCATCATCACGCAGACGGGAAACGTCGCGCAGGTAGAACTGGATGAAGGTGCCAGGGGACCGCCAATATGCGGCATCTAGCACACCCTGAATGCTGGCATTATGAGCTACTGCCAGCGAAGACGCCCATGCCCTAATCTCATGAGGTCTAGGTGAGAAAACAGCCAAATCCCCTTCAGGTCTCGCGTACGCAGCTTTAATGACTTCTCTCAGCCATCGAGAGATTGAAGAGCGCCTGATGTCCTCCTTATAACCTTCGTTGTAAGAGAGAAACGGGTGGCGCTGCTTGGAACGAGAAGATTTCGTGCGTTTCCTATACTCCCGCAAAGCGCGAAACCGACAGAGAGTGCGGTCTTCGTCGTCCCGGGGCGAGAATAGAAGTGAGAGGAAGAATGGAGATGGTCGGGAAGAAGAACCTGCAACTGGTTTTTTCGCTAAAAAGTCTGGGAGGAGGCGAAGAGATATCGAGCCATCCGGTTCGGAAGCGACGTCCCCAGGCAGGCCACTAAGGGCGTGGACCTCACTGCAGCGCCTCCCCGAGGCCAGGGAAACGAGAAAGGCTGTTTTGAAGGAAAGGAATTTCAGAGAACACTCCCGGATGGGCTCGTAAGGGGGAAGCCTGAGGGAGAGAGGACTAAGAAAAGATCCCACGCCGGGACACGGCGGGGGCATCGGGCCTCCTGTAGGGCCGCTCCTCTGACCAGATCCCGCAGAAGAGGGTCGTCCCCGAAGGAGGGGCCCCCTAACTGGCGGATAGTGGTGGAAATAGCCGCCCTGTGAACCTTAACAGAGGAGGCTGAAAGATTTCTCTCCGATGACAGAAAGGCTAGGTAGTTCGCCAATGGCATTGAGAAGGAGAATGAGGTGATACCGCGTGGCTGGAGCACCAAGATAGCCAGCCATTCCAGTGGACACTATAGACACTTTGGGTGCCTGCCCTGTGGGCATGTTCCACAAGGCCGATTACCGCTGGGGAGGCGCCTCGTGCAGACAGCGCGTCCCGCACAGTAGCCAGGCGTGAAGATGCAGCACGTTTGGATTGCCTTGTGGAATGCCTGACCGCGGCTGGAGCAGGGACCTTGCCTTTAAGGCGAGCGGTTATCGGGGGCACGTGCGACAGGTGTAACAGTTCCGGAAACCACGCTTGGGCCGGCCAGCGTGGAGCCACCAGAATAAGCGTGGCTGCATCTTCCCTTGCCTTGCGGAGAACCTTTCCCAGAATGGGAACGGGGGAAAGGCATAGCCCGTCAGGCCGGACCAAGGGATGGACAGGGCGTCCACGGCCCACGCTGCCGGATCCGGAACTGGGGAGACATACAGCTGGAGACGGTGGTTGAACCGGGTGGCGAACAGGTCCACCTGTGGTTTGAACCATACAGTCCAGAGAGGTTCTAGGATCGAGTGGACGAGAGTCCATTCTGAGGGAAGAACCACGTGCGACCTGCTGAGGGAGTCCGCGAGAATGTTGATCTTCCCAGGAACATGCTTGGCCGAGATCCGGATTGATTGTGTCTCGCACCAAAGAAGAAGCTGTTCCGACCTCAGGGACAGGGAGTGAGAACGCGCCCCCCCCTGCTTGTTGATATAACACGCCACCGTCGTGTTGTCGGTGTTGAGGAGAATGTGTTTTCCTTTCAGGAAGGGAAGAAACTGCTTGAGGGCTTGGAACACGGCTTCCAGCTCCAGCCGATTGATATGCCAGGACCCCATCTCCGGGACCATTGCCCGGAGGCCGTCAGAGAGCTGACGTGGGCACCCCACCCGGACTGGGACGCGTCCGTGAAACAGGTCCTCCTGTGGAGGAGGGGAGAGATGGGGACTCCCTGAGCTAGCCAGGACTGGGAGTGCCATTGTACCACCGATGACTGGAACCACTGCCCGAGAGGGATCGGAAGGTCCACGACTGCAGTGCCTGAGACCAACGCTTGCGAAAAAGGCGTTGAAAACGGCGTTTGTGCAGACGTCCGAGGGGCACTAAGGGGCCAAGGACTCCATCAGACCCAGAAGAGAGGCCAGCTTTCTGGCTGGCGCCTGATCCAAGGAAAGGAGGTGGGCCAAGAGGTGCTGGAGGCGAACAAGGCGCTGGCGGGTCGGAGAGACCAGCCAGTCGGGTGTGGAAGGACATGCCCAGAAACTGAAACTGTTGCGACGGGGTGAGATCGGAACTTCTCCTCGTTGCGAACGAATCCCAGCTGCTGACAGAGGCTTAAAACCTGTAGGGCTTGCTGGGAGCACAGAGTGCTGGATGAGGCAAGGAGAAGCCAATCGTCTAGATAGGCCTTCAAACGAATTCCTTTCTCCCGAACGTGCAAGCAAAGTTCCCGAGCCACCTTCGTGAAAACCCAGGGGGCCGGGGCTAGTCCAAAGGGAAGAGCCCTGAACTGAAAAACACGGCCTCTTCACGCGAAGCGGAGGTACTTCCTGTCCCTTGGGTGGATCAAGAGATGGAAGTATGCATCCTTCAAGTCGATGGATACCGCCCAGTCGCCGGGATGCATGGCATCGCGGACTGACATGGGGGTTTCCATCCGAAAACGGAGGACGATAAGAAACCTGTTTCAAGGGCGAAAGATCTAGAACCGGTCTCCATCCTCCAGAAGCTTTGGGGACCACAAAAATGCGGCCATAAAATCCCGGAGAGGAATGGAAGAGAACTTCCTCTGTGGCTCCCTTGGCTAACAGCGAAAGGACCTCCTGGTCTAAGGCCTGAGAGGCAGCCAGATCCCGAGGAGGAGCGAAAGGGGAGGGGAAGGCGTGAGAGGAGCCTTCACTGCACCCCAAGGAAGACGAAACCCCGACCTGATCACCCGCAGAGCCCAAGGGCTTGCGGGAAGCCGCTCCCAGGCACTGAGGTGCCTGGACAGACTGCCCACAGGACTGCCCTGGGGTGAAGTACCCAGGTCGGGGGCGAGTCATTGGGGGTGGGCCGTCGGAGGCGTGGAGCTTTCGGACCCGCCGGCCGAGTCGGAGGCCGACCCCTGCTTGGTTGCCTGCCTCTGGTCCCCCGGGGTCCAAATGACCGTCGTCCCTTGGGTTGAGGACCCGGTGACGAGAAAGGCGCTGGCGCCTTGCGTTTTGAACCACGGCGTGGGGGATGGGGGCCTGACTGAAAGGCGAGGTCACGCCTAATCTCGGCCTGGCTCTTGATGGTGGCCTGCACGTGATTCCCGAACAGAGACCCTGACTTGACAGGCAAGGCTCTGAGGGAAGCGCGGGCAGATGGAGAACGGGTCACAGAAGATGCCAATAGGACCGCATCTCTCCTAGCCAGAACTGAGTTCAGATGGAGCCTAGTGAAGGCCCCAGCCGAATACTTAAGCCCTTCAGCCATTGACTGGATACAGGCTACCACAGCAGTTGGGTCCGCGGACTGGCGGATGGCGAAGAACCAGAATCAGGATCCCTAAGGCAGACACTAGTCCCCCTAGAAAGGAATCCATAACAGATATGGCCTCCAAACCCCTCCTCGCAGACTCTTCCCACTCCGCAAGGCAGCGCTCTGGAGGGGACACCTGCCTAGCGTGCGATTTTGACCTCTCCTGGACCAGTAGGAGGTCCTCCTGGGAGAGGGGAAGAGTGGCTTCGGGGATAGTGTCATTTGCCAAGGCCTTCTTGGCAAATGGAAGACTCTCTGGTTTTAAGGAATTTCCCGCACGCCAACGCGGAAGGAAAATCAGGGACCGAACCAGGCACGGGGTCCTGCGCCTCCGTGCCCCTGACTCGTATTTGGGCCCTCCTCATGCAGTCGGCCACCATAACTGACTCCTTTAGGAGAGAGGAGGGCCTAGCCGCCGATGGGCGAGATCCCAGGGCAAGTTCCGCTGCCGAAGGGCAGGGGGCCCTGACCTCCTGAGAGGATGACACTGCCCCCGGAACCAGGGAAGCCAGCACAGCCACCGAGTCTTGGAAAGAATAAGAACCGGGTGACCGGTCCTCATCCTCTGACTCAGAGTCCGCCAGGTCGGACCCACAGACCGATGGAGTGGCCGCCCCCGGCGAAGCGGTGCGCGGCGAGGGCCCTGAGTGGCCTGGGATGGCTGGTTCCCCAGACATACCGGGGGAGGGTCAGACCCCGGAAGGGCAGAGGGAGCCTGGGAGGCAGATGCCTGCACTGGTGGAGGGCTGGGCATAAAACCCGGCCACCAGGGAAACCCCGGAGCAGGGGGCTGAGGAAAGCCCATGTTCGGGGGATATTGCCATTGGGCCCATGGCGCCCAAGGCAAAGGGCCCTGACCCCATGATAGGGGGGGGGCTGATAATGTGGCTGCTGGCCCAACCCTGAAAGTGGGGGGCCGAATGCGCCGGTCCCCTGAGGGGTGCTCGGGAGAGAGGGCGCACACCCCGGTGGACTGCCCAAAAGCAGAGGCAGACACATGAGGCGGGGGAAGGGAAACAACCGGGGGCGAACTAGATTCGAGCCCTTGAGCAGGAGTTGCTTCCCTTGGATCGCCTACCGGGCGAGGGGGGGTGACGCATAGTCCCCCTCATTGCCCGGCGCCTCCGTAGAGGGCCCGTACACCTTCGATTCTGCCATGGGAATCGAACTGTGAGCAGTAGAACACTGAACACGGGGTGTACTAACGGATGCGACAGAACCGCGGCTGAGTCGCTCACCGTTATGGGGCAAAGGGGCGAGATCAGCAGAACCGCAGCTGAGCTGATCACCGCCACAAAATGAGGGTTGCGAGAAAGAGCTCGCTGTGACGGGATCGACAGAACCGAAGCTGAGCCGATCACCGTCACGAATTGAGGGTTGCGAGAAAGAGCTCGCTGTCACGACAACAGAACCGAAGCTGAGTTGAGGTGAACCCTCGGGAGAAAGTGACGCTGAAGGGAGAGGAGGAATTGGCGGGGCTATAGACAAAGAGCCTGCCGGCGAGATGTGGGAATCGAAAGACGAAACCTTCTTAATTCTCGCCTTACCACCCAATCGCTTCACGTACGTTTCTCCCTTAAGTGAAAACATAAGCAAGGACACCAACGAACAGCAACAACAATCGATCGATTGCGAGAAAAGTCAAAATACTTAGCTGTCCATGTACACGCGGCTTAACGGGAAAATGGCTGCCGAGAAAAGAGGACTGTTCTGAGCATGCGCGAGGCACGAGGCCCTTTCAGGGGTTTTGTTGTCCGTACGGACTTTATTGTATACGAGGCAGGGATAGCAAATTGCTGCCGCTTATTGCATTAGTGAGCCACGGTATAGTATGTGTAATTAAATGCCTCTCTTTCTAAATTCTGTTCTGTTCCATTTGTTGGACTGTTGCCCGCAAGCCACAGCTGAAGTGCTGATTTTGATTCTAAAAAAGCTGAATTTCATATGGTTTTCCATGCTTTCCATACTTAGCTGAATCACATGATCTTGTGGTCTAATCATAGACTGGGTAGTCTATTTTGACGACTCATTCTTGGTTTTCAGTAGAGGAGAGCTGTCAAGCAGAAAGTGTTCAACTCAGAACATTCTAAAACGCCAAGCAAAGTTACCTTTCTGACCCCTTTGATCGTGGCGGATAGGACGAAAAGCACTTTCGCATGATGCACTGCTCGGAGTTGTTATTCGTAAAGAGAAAATCAGTGCAACATGGTAAATTTTGGTACGTTTTTGTGATGCGCTACCCTGAATTCAAGTGCATCAGATGAGAATTTTATGTGTCAGAGACGCACATTTGCGCTAAGAATCATCACTGCCACATCACCTGCTACTAGTACACTGGCCAACAGAGTGTCAGCAGTCACATCATTCCCTGTGCCATTCTTAACCCTTACACTGGTTATTTAACAACATGCTATCAAGTATGCTGTCTGGTGAATTTTCAAAAGGAAAGTTTGAAAAGAATAGTTATGTTTGTATGATATGCACAACTTTTCAACGGTTAGTATTTGAAAATGACATGCACTGATGCAGAATAGAAATTGTTAGTAACTGAACAAAAAATAATATAAAACAGAACTGGTGTGCTTGAGAGTGTTTGATTAGGTGGTTACCTGTCCAGAATGTGAAAATAACAGGTGAAAACTGGTGGCACATCGTGTTGTCATTCTCAAGAGCTTGTTCACAAATAATCCAGTCTATGATGTTCCACACTATCCAGAAATAAGTTACAGCCTTTTTCAAAGGAAAGTCAGTGTGGATTATACCAGTCTTCCTTGCAGGTAATCCAGGTAAGAACAATGAGGTACAGTTCAGTTTTCACATGTATAGAAATCATGTGCTGATGACACAAAAAAAAACGCCCCAAAATGGTCACTATCAGCAAACGTAATAATCAGCCCACACTGTCGTCGTTTATGTTTGAAAGGATTAGGATCATCTGGAAGCGCTACACCGAGTTTTTCTTCCCAAATGAATGGCATGTTGAGATTCCCCTCACCCTTAGGCACTCATCCAGTCATTGTCCGTGTCCATCTCAAAATCATGATTACATGGTAGTGCTTGATCTAAGTCAAAACTATCACCCACCACACCCAGTTCATTCAAAATGTCCATAACTTCACCTGCTTTTTCCACAATAGAGCAAAAAACATCTTTAAACAAGTTCCTAATTCTATCATGTTCTTTGGGCGCTGCCATTTTTGTTTGCCATATGAGTCGAGTCGCGCAATGCTATGCATTACAAGCTGCTACTAAGTATAAACCAAGCTAAAATGCTGAAGTCCAAGTTCTGGGGTTCGTTCTGTCATTAATGCAAATTAGTTTGCCACCGAGCCATAGTTTCGTATCTGTGTGTGTCAGTGAAACTAGGCTTGCAAGGCTCACCCTATAGAGCGACCTGTGTCGCGAAACCAGTCAAGGGACATAATGTTGTGGCGACAACCAGCATAAGGGTTAAATGTTGATGATTTTATCACTGTAAACACACGCACAACACACCACTCCACACCACCTGCTACAGGTATACTGGTCAAAATAGTGTTAGCAGTCACACCATTTCCTCTAACATCTTTAAAATGTTATGAACAGCTCATCACTGTAAACACGGATCCACCATAATGGCCATATTGGTTCAACCTCACTAGCAGATGAACTGTCACTTAGGGACAAACCAATGAAAATCCATGCAGATTTGGAAGCAGTCGACAGGTGTGCTGGTGCATCTTACCACACAGTCTGAAGATAGTGTTTTACTGCATTGGTGACAATTTCTACAGCATAGCAAGCTGCCGGTAAAGATACTGTCGACATATACTTACGACTACTGAAGATATTAACTGTAGACAGCATAGGTCATTACTTTGTGCTCTCTTTGCTTTCATTAAAGACAGAAAATAACTGGTCATGTGATACTGGTGCTCTGTCACACTAGTCTCTGTTGCTTATGGGTAAGTGTGCATTTTTTCCCTTCATTTTACAAGTGTGCTATTTTTTTTCTAAGACAGTAAGAGCTCAATATTTTTCTTGGTTTTTTTTTTATGCACTGGAGTAGAAAGCCTGTTTACGACCATGAAATGTACTTTCAGAATATTTTTTTTAGACCTGGTATTTCCACCAACTGGCAGGGTTTCACATCATACACAGCCAACATCATTTGTTTTGCCAATATTGCCTCAAAAAGTTCTACAAAAATTTCTGTGTAACTGTGACTGTCACCAGACAGGTACCTCCACATAACATTGCAAATTAGGTGGAATCACACCATCAATGATCAACCCAGAGAAACACCAGCGGACGTCACTGCTGAGGGGAGAAAACTGATCAACAATTGTGCCTGCAGTTTAAAACTAAGAACAGAAAGACAGTGTTGTTACATATCCATGTGTCTCCTTGGAGGGGGCTGGCCTTCTGTGTAATCTCTGGAGTTTACTAGCTCATTTCTAAGGAACTCTTTAATGTCATCAGTAGTAGACATCAGTTTTCACAGTACCAATAAAACCATCATCAATACAAAAGAATTTTTTTTCATGACATGTCAGTGAGATACTGAAATGTTTGTGATAATCTTTTTTTTCTCCACTTTTTTTTCAAGAAAAAAAGGTCCTGAACAATTCCTTAGAAATGTTCAGTTCCATAAATACAATAAGTTTTTTCAATATCAATTATAGCATGACAACTAAAATCAATATATATGCAGTATACAATGGCAAGCAGTAGTTCTCACCTTCCTGTCAGGCTTGGCAATTTCTGGCAACACTGCACAGAATGGCTTCACAAACTCCAGGAACTTGACTGCAACAAGAAGACAGAAGTCATTATTACATCATCAGCATAGTATTAAACATGACATAAATCATATCACAGTTTCTCAGTAACACAACCATCAACAACAAACTGTCTCTTTTTTCTTTGGCTGAAATTCATGTGACTCTCCATCAGTAAAATTTCTGCTAGTGTTAAAACGTTTATATATTTTAATGCTACCATAACCTTCTATCAAGAATGTACTTTTCTGCTGAAGATGTATCAGCCCGGAGTCAAAGGGTAGAGGGGCAAGGGCAGAGACACTGTAGGGGTCAGAAGAGTATGCCCCCTGAAGCTGAAGATACTTAGCAATTTTGACCAAAGACGAAAAGGTCACCTCTGATACTATTAGTTTTTCATGTTTAGCCATTTCTAACTGAAAACGCTTTCTCTCCTTGAATAACTATCACTTAATTAAAGTTAATACACCAATGTGTATCATCAATCACCACATGGTACACAAACTTAAGGTAACTAGGAACTGGACGCACATTACCGTGTATACGACAACAAATATTGAGGAAAGTGCGTGTGCACAGAGACAGAGACTGAGAGTGAGAGAGAAAGAGACCAAGAGTCATGATGTGATCTTTAAAGACTTCTAGCACCCTCTATCTTTAGCCGCTGAGAAAACAAGAAAACGTGCTTGCAGATTCTCAAAAGATGATGAAAAGGGTTCATTTTCTTGGCGCTATTTTGGCCAGTTCTGTCTCCATATGTTTGTCCTATTTGCATCAATCTCCCATGTCCAAAATTTCAGCAAAACTGTCTGTTCATGCTGTTCTTTGGTCCCCCCCCCCCCCCCCCCCCCCCCTCTTTCCCAACTTCTATCCAACTCTTCTTTGGTCTATGCCTAAATTAAAAGTTGAAAGAAATGTCATGAAGACACATGCATGATGGTTGTCCTGATTATGGCGAGCCTTTCTGATGGTTGACAGTCCTGAAGCAGGTTTTTGCTATTGCTTAAAAGATTGTTTGTTTGTCTTTGTTTCACAGATTACCATGCTTTGTATCAACTGATCTGCATTCTCCTGCCAATAACTCACTCCGGATGTAAAAGTCAGTGTACCTTCGAGAACCATACAAGTTTTTTCGATCAAAGTTCAGCATCAAAATGCAGTCATTCCAGGTAGCTTCAATTCTGGCCACAGAATTTGCATTAAATTCCTGTATTTCTTTTTTTTTATATTTTTATTTTACTTTGTATGTATATAGACCTTTACTGACAATAACAAATGATAGCATTCTGGGTCTGGACCTGCTCAGCTGGTACAGCACCAGACTCAAGGTCCTGGTCTCAGGTTTTAATCTCCACCTTGCTTTTTCAGCTCAGAGGGATTTTATCCTCAGACTTATCATTGGCTCCGACTCATTTCCCGAAAAGTCCTTCAAATAAGATCATAAACTAAGGTTCTGTGTGTGAACACATGCATAAGATTTGTGTGCAAATAAAATCCCTTGACCAACTTTACAAAGAGAAGGCAAGTTTGGCCACTGGTATGGGTGACACGTAGTCATATACCATGCATCCTCCATAAAATTCAATGGAATGAGTGACAGACTGCTATTGAACTAAACAAGGAAATGAATGATAATGCCTGCACTGTAGCAGGCAGCTCTTCAGTCAGCTCCATCCAGATAGTCAACTCATTATGTAAACAAGACTGCAATTGTAAAGTACTTAAAGCTTGGTCTCAGACGAGGAACGGCACTATGCTAAGTATGGTAATGATGAACCAATAAAAACTGGCAGTCGCTTTATTGATTTAACCTCATTGTGAGCAATTTTGGGGCCCAGGTACTGCTGAAGTGAGGTGCCCCAGTTCTAAATATCAGCAACGTAACATAGTGACAGAGATGCATAACAATCTACATCCATTACTACTAGACTACTGCACCATATATATTTAGTGCGGTTCTGACATGCAGATTTTGATGGCTATTTTTTTACACATACACACACATTAAACCTGAATGTGTCATAACTCATATGCTAAAGAAAATTCATTTGAAAATTTAGGGAACTTCTTGCTCAAACAGTCACCTTCACCATAAGATCAAGGTTGACAGCTATATTAGGGATGGTTCTGGAGTGGCTGGAATGTGATGGGTGAGGGTAGGGCAAGTGAGGAGCAGGGTGTGGGGAATGGTGGTGGTTTGATGGGGCTCTTTAATTAAATGAATCATCCATTCCACATCCAGTTTGATACCATGCTGATTTTCTTTCATTCAGTACTTCACTGCTTGCCTCAGGAAGACTAAAATTTGCACAGTTTCACTATCACTGTATCAGTACACATGTGTATGCATTAGCCCTGGTAAAATGTCACAGACACTAGGAACCAAACGACAGTTTGATATCCACAAAAAATTCTCTTAACCAACTGTGCAGAAAAACTGCCAATATCGGGCTACAAATATCCTGTGACAATACAAAACTCTTGGCAACTGGGACACCTTCTATTACAGCAGAACCTTAATTTGGCAAAGTCCCATTTTAGAGGCCCACAAAGAGCTGAAATTTCCCCTGGCCAGACCCAAGAGCTGACCATCTGACCCAGCCTGGGATGTTGAGGTAACCACACGTTCTAAAGGTAGCCTTTCCTTTGAACACAGGCAGCCAATGTCCACAACTGACAAATCTGGTGCACTATGACTGTATGAGGCTCCAGTTAATTAAAAAACAAAAAACAAAACAAAACAAAAAGCTGCCTAGCAGAAGACCTACAATAGGTCATGATTCTTCATGGCCGATCACTTCAGATGTCACCACCAGCAACTATCATGGCATAACCCTGTAGAACATATGGAGGCCCACATTGACACCATCACAACAGAGAAAGCAGAAATGTAGGTTTTGTCGGTACGACTCTGAAATAAATGCAAAAAATAATGAAGGACAAGGCCTACATGGTGTCTGTCAGACCAGTACAGGAATATGCTTGCTCCATATGGTACCTTCATAATGATATGCATATCAAGAGCTTGGAGCTTGTCTTACATCAAGCAGTGAGTAAGGTGTGCAGAGATCGATACAGAAACCTCCAATGTGGACTAAATGCTGTCCAGCTTGAAGGGGGCCTTCACTGCTGTCTAGGAGATGAAAGGCACACCACACAAACTTCCAATGTTTTATAAGTTTGACAACCAAGTGATCTCCACAGATTGCCAGTACACTCCATCCTCCAATTCAGGAAGACACTGCGCTTGGTGTACCCACTCCCAGCCTGTTCAATCCTGCAGAACACTAGACTTCTGGAAATTCTGTTTTCTTTCCTTGCAGAGTTGCGGAGAGGAATGTGCACCCACAGGCAGCATCATATCCTCTGTTAGGTAATTCCAACATAAATTTCATGTTGATAAAATCTAAAATTTCTGCATTACCCTTCCCCTCCCCTTTCCCTTCGCAAAGTTTGTTTGGTAAATTGTGGCCCATTGTGGACCCTACGCATGGCTATATGCCATATCTGGGGTTTTGGTAGGGCTCGATTTCTTTTGGGACCCTAAAGAGTGTAGCATGCCAGCAGTTTTCACTTACTGCAGCTCCGTTACAAGTGTCAGAATAATTAGCCTGTTGATTGAGGACACTATACGGATGAAGATGAAGACCCTCTCCACTAGGTAGCTGTCTTAGATACCGTTTTACATTTTGTTGTCACTTACAATTTCTTCCTTTTATTATCGCCTGTCATAACAAACATGTTCATTTAAATGATGAATAGGAAAGAATAAGGGTGTTTTAATAACCCTTGAATGCCATGATAAAAACATATGTTTGTTAACATGTTCCAAATATTGAAAGAATATTGTTTACCAAGAATAAGGCCTACAGGGTGTTTTAATAACCCTTGAATGCCATGATAAAAACATATGTTTGTTAACATGTTCCAAATATTGAAAGAATATTGTTTACCAATTCTACCTACAATTTTACATAATGTGCTGGTAGCCAACAATCACCTTTTAACTACTGATATCCTAGTGCGTCTGCGTAAGATAACGTTAAACTTAAAACAAGCATTTTTGCAGGTTTCGGATACTCGTCCACGTCGACAGAGGTTCATGATGCAGTCCACACGAAGTGAATTCGACACGCACTTACAGAGGCACACAACAGACATGTACAACAAACTCCATGAAAAAGAAACCACAACCGTTCGTATTACAGAGCCTATACTTACGTCCCATTGTAATGTTCTATGACCAAACACTCGCTGAAAGTGTTTTGTTACTCTACTACAGCACCAGCTCACAGGGAAACACCATACGCTGAACACGTCGCGTCAGCTGCAAGGCGTTCGCGTTTTGATCTCGCGTGCTTGTAAAAATTTGAATTATTTGAATCTATCTGTAAAATTTACTTCTCCTTTCGGATTATCATTTTCTTTTCTTATATAGTTGTATGACAATGTGACGATTTCAGTATATATTTTAATCATGAAAGTTCGAGATTTCTCATTCCATCGATTCATTGTCAATGTAAACAAAAAATGGCGCTGTAAAACTTTCGCCTCATTTACGGGTTATCATCGCGTTCATCAACCAGAGAAAGGTAGCAGAGAACTTATACATCCAACCGAGAGAGAGATAGTAATATGTAGAGTGTGCGGGCGTTTTGTTTGGGAGCAAATCTTGACTTCTCATCAGCCTGGGTGATCATGATATAGTTCTCTTAGAGAGCAACTTTCAACCCTTTCGAAGAAAACCCCCTAAACGTACCATCAGACTCTGGAACCAAGCAGATTTACCAAAATTGCGCAGGGATACTCGTGATTTCAGCCGTCTTTTTTTGAGGTCCCATAGTGTTAAAGATAATGTCAGTGACCTTTGGAAGTGTATAAAATCTAACTTGGAATTTATTATGGATGACAACATACCTACTAAAATAACTTCAAGCAAGAACCACCAGCCATGGATTACTACAAAAACTAAACGTTTGTTGAGAAGGAAACATCGTTTCTTTAAGAAATTGAAACTACATCCTAATTCAGAAAAATTACTGGTTAGGTATAAACATATTAAGAGACGGTGTCAGAGAGAATGTAGACTTGCTCACTCCAATTATGTTAATTCGATGATTTCGGAAGGTGATCATCAAAACAAGAAATTATGGTCTTACATAAGGAGTAAGAGACAGGACAACATTGGGATTCCAGACCTGAGAAACAACCAGAATAACCTAATACAGGACCCTGAAGGGAAAGCAAACTTACTAAACAAGCAGTTTTGTTCAGTTTTCTCAAATCCCAAACCTTTAATTAACGTTAGACTAAAGGATGATGATAAACTCCCTGAAATGCAAAACATCAAAGTAAACAAAGCAGGAGTATTTAAGTTACTGACCAATATCAATGAAAACAAAGCTACTGGTCCCGATGGCATTCCTGGCAAGCTCTTAAAATTATGTGCCAATGAATTGAGTGAGGTATACCAATTACTTTACCAAGCTTCACTGGACCAGGGAGTAATACCTGATGAGTGGCGAGATGCGAGCATTGTTCCCTATTCAAAAAGGGTGACAAAACAAAAGCAGAGAACTATAGACCTGTATCTCTTACATCCATATCAGCTAAACTACTTGAACACATAATATATAGTAGCATAATGGACCATCTTGACAAATATGACTTCTTAAATAATTCCCAGCATGGTTTTAGACAGCGAAGGAGTTGTGAGACTCAACTTATAACAACTCTCAATGATTTAGTAACTGTTTAAATAACAGACAGCAAATAGATGCAATTTTATTAGACTTTTCTAAAGCCTTTGATAAGGTTGACCATGAGGCCTGCTGCTTAAATTAGAACACATTGGCATTGACGGTTCTTTGCTAAAATGGGCTAGATCATTCCTCGTTGGGAGAACGCAGAAAGTTGTTGTGGAAGGTCGTCATCCCATTGTAAACCAGTCTTGTCAGGTGTACCACAGGGAACTGTTCTGGGCCCTTGTTTTTCTTAATTTATATAAATGACATAAGTAGAAATCACTCTCCTGGAACTACTATAAGGCTTTTTGCAGATGACAGTTTAGTAAATAGAACAATCAGAGCAAGAATGATACTCGCATTCTACAAGAAGATCTAAACGCTTTACAAGAGGGGGAAAGAACTTGGAAAATGGAATTTCATCCCCAAAAGTGCCAAGTGTTGCGTATATGTAACAAACGCTCACCAATTAGATCAGATTATTCTATCCATAATACTATTCTTAAAGAAACTAATGCTGCAAAATATTTAGGCGTGATTATAGATAGTCGTCTCAAATGGAAAGAACATTACAATTTAGTATGTAAGAAAGCAAATAACATCTTAGCTTCTTATACAGGAACATCAATGACTGCCCCCAAAAGGGTTAAAGACGACTGCTACAAAACACTGGTTAGACCAGTACTGGAATTGGTTGCTCAGTTTGGGATCCTTACCATCTAAAGGACATTGATAACCTCGAAAAGATTCAGAAGAGAGCAGCACGGTTCGTAACAGGGAACCACATCAGAGAAAAGGGAATACTAGGAAGAACATGAGGAAATTAGAATGGAAACCCTTAGAAGAGAGAAGAGCTTTTATTAAACTTAACACCTTTTTCAAAGGCAGAGCTAAAGTAATTGATATTCCAATGGAACAACTAGTATTGAATAAAAGTAGCACCAGGAGTGGCGGTCAATGTTATAACCATACCTGCATCAAATATTGACAACCACTTACATTCTTTTTATCCCAGTTCTGTACGGCTGTGGAACTCACTGCCGGGTGCCATCAAGATCGCCACAAGTGCAATCTCATTCAAGGACAAATTGATTCGACAGTTTTGAGATCTGCATATTGATGATTTTCTATTTTTATTTCCCCAGATATTTTATTATCACCTGGGCCTGAATTTGGCCATTGCTTTTAAATCGAGTGCGACCCCTTGTTGCCAAATTTGCTCCAGGGGCCAACAGTCAGAGTCGCACTGTTTTATGTTATTTTATTTTATTTTTTAATATGCGCGCTGGTGACCTACTCGTTTTTGAGTGAACCAGTATTTTAGGAAGAAGAAGAAGAAGAAGAAGAAGAGTCAAATGTCCTAACTCGCTAATCTAGTCGATCAGTGTTACCACTATCGGTGAGAAGAGTAACAATGTTGAAAGCAACTGCCTCATTGAACAGTGTCGCACAAGGAAAGGAAGAACAGGGGAGATGGTAGCGTGGGGTAGGGTGGTATGTAGTTGTGTTTGTATTCAGTTGGCGTCAAATGAATTGAAAGAGTATTTACAAACACCATTAGGTTCTGACTTGTACTTAATGCTGTGTTAAGTAATAGAAGGACTTTGTCTTCTGCTGGCTGTTGGAGCACTTTGTCATCTGTCTCACAGAGCTGCAGAAGCAGGACCAGTACCAATCAAAGACGCGAGAAGTGGTGTGGAAATATGGGAAGTGGGCAGTCCAGCCATCAAAATCCTCCTCCAGAGGAGCTGCGTCTGTCACAGAATGACAAAAAGATCCAAGACATCGCTCACTACCTGGATGTGAAAGCCAAGTCCCACAACGCTGTTCTTCACAGAAGGATGTGGACTGGGACCAGTACGAACAGGATAAGGTCAATCTCCTTACTCTCCTCTAATCATTCCTTGGAATGTTAATGCACCATTTGCTCAACAATGCTTCAAGCAACCATTTTCTTTCTTATAAGTCGAAATACTCTCTTTTATTTTGTAAAACTCTGTACTGTTCAAGTGCACTGTAGTTGGTTTGTCAGGGTTCATCAACAATTGTTTGAATAAACTCTTAGTGTGAATGGACTGTTTATTTTTCATCTGTAGAAACTGCCAATGATTTAAGTTTCATATCTCTGATATTTTTCATATAAGAAAAAAACATGCACATTGATTGATTCATTGATGGATGAGGACCAGTATTTCAGATGCTATGTGTTGGTTATGATGGCATGGACAGCCCTACCATGTGGGGGATGGGGGCAGAATCCCACACCAAAGAGAGCACATTTTGATCTTCAGAGTGACAGGTATGAAAGTGCGATCTGAATACG
>JAFLJL010003124.1:20000-21743 GCA_018398815.1 Conus ventricosus | reverse complement strand
CTTATGAAACTGCGCTATATTTTTGCCATATCAACACTTCGCAGAAAAAGCACCGCTTCACACACACAGCAAATGAACAACAAGTGCTGGGCGGAAATGTCGTCACTACTAATCAGCTGATTCTATCTAGTCTTGTGATGGCCGGCCGTGACATCAGCCCATGGCGTGATCCGAAAATCGTCATGTCCGGCCACGTAGTAAGTAATCGATAGTGCAAAGTCCTTAGGTAGGCCGTCAACTAGCAATTAAAGGCTCGGCCAACTTTCAACAATGCAGCGCCATTTCTTAGATAAGGAGCCATCTCATCGATAGTCAAAAACGTATCGAAATTGTCTATATCTTGGCCAACAATATTGCCTTCGACGTTTTCATTTCCTTAAACCAACAAACCTTTAAGATAGTCGTTCATTTCCAAAGTTATGCTTCACCTAATTCTTTTCAACAAATACTCTAACATGCAGTTAAAGTAAAACTTATGGCCTCGAATAGCAAGAGTTTGTTCTTTAGCCATTTTAAAATAAAACACAACTAAAACACAGTTGTCACACCGAAAGCACAGTCAAAACACAACCTTCTTGTGAAGTAGTCTGGTAAACAATGGCGGCCACAAAGGGGGAGTGACACGTGACACGTCTAGAACATTCGCTAACGCGCCGCCAGGTGTCGCTGTCAACCTGAAATGAATACACCCCCCCCCCCCACCCCCCACCCAGTCTCCCGCTTTATTGATTTTTTGGTCGCAGTTTGTAAGCAAGCCGTGCGCTGTGTGTGAACGAAGGTCGCTCGTCTGCACCAGCCGTAAATTAAGCGATTAGGTTTCAGCCTCGTGTCAGCCTATCTGTTACACATAGTTTTGTAGGTAGAAATTAGTCAGAATAAGTGTGCGGATTTTTATGTCAAAAATATAACTTAGTTTTAAAAGACAAGTAAGTTTTGTAAATTAGTATTAAAAACGGATAACCCTACACAGTATGTCTGTTTGTAGATAATCGTTATTTTTTGGTTATTGAAGTCTTACTTGTCAGAGAACAGGAAAAGGCGGCTTTTAGGCCACTTTCACCCAAAAACTTGGTGGAGGAGCAAGTGAGTTAGAATTGGTAAAATGCTGTTCTCTAAGGGACAGTGTGATATGCACACTGAAGTGGCAGAGCATCATGTTTACACCGGACTGAAGGACAGTGTGATATGCACACTGAAGTGGCAGTGCATCATGTTTACACCGGACTGAAGGGACAGTGTGCTATGCACACTGAAGTGGCAGTGCATCGTGTTTACACCGGACTGAAGGGACAGTGTGATATGCACACTGAAGTGGCAGCGCATCATGTTTACACCGGCTGTATCTGTCTGATGATGAGTCTTTGATCATTTTTCAAAACTGCGCTTCCCCCCCCCCCCCCTCCCCTCCCCCTTTTGACCCTCTACGCCCTCCCCTCCATCCCCGCTCAACTGCGCGTGCGTTCGTTAAGTAAAAGTTAAAGAGGCTTTTCTTCACGCCGGTGTATCACCACTGTTCTGTGTTTCCTTTGCGAAGCTTTGACAAATGAAGTCCACGGCTCCGCACATCGTTTTGTTGTTTGCATGTTTGTTTAACAACTGGGATGAACAGAACATTGCTGGTCACGTTAGCAGGGATTGTGGTATGTTTGCCCGCATAGGGTTGACTGGGACGAGTTATCTGAGCGTTATGTGAAACCACAGTCTCTTTTTGCCTGTTTTCATACTGATGTTTCCACTGTGTGT
>JAFLJL010003124.1:0-5000 GCA_018398815.1 Conus ventricosus | reverse complement strand
TCAGACAGCTGGGGGGCGTGCCTTTAGTATTGCGGCTCCAAGGATATGGAATAAGTTGCCGGTCAGCCTCAGACACTCACCTTCTCTTAGCACTTTCAAGAGCCATCTGAAAACCTATCTTTTCAAAGCACATTTAGGGTAATGCTTTTTTTTTTGTTTTATTCTGTAGTTAGACGTGCTGCTTTTATTTTTTATCTTATTATTTTTGTGCTGTAGATTTTCTATATTAATGATTGTTTCGAATGAATCACAATGTATAAAGGAATGTATGCGTGAGATCAAGCGCAATGAGTAATTTGTTGAATTAGAATTGCGCTATAGAAATGCAATCCATTATTATTATTATTATTATAAATGAATGAATTCCATTATCAACATGCTATGGCAGTGCACATACACCTAAATCTAAAAATGTGCGCACGCATGTTTCTTAAGACGCATTTTTTTTTACCATTAATACATTCATACTGAATCAAAGCAGCAAAAAGTATTTCAGATGTTCGGAAACAATCTGTACAGTGATATGTTTTCAGCAAGGTCTTTGGTTGTTGGTTTTTTGTTGTTGTGTGGATTAATTCATGTAGTTTTTTTTTTCAGCAGTATGATGGCATATTGTCTTTCTTATGTCTCGGGGGGGGGGGGGGGGGGGGGAGTGCAGTTAAGAAGTGATGAAATTAATCACAGTTTCGTTGGAATTACATTGTTAGCACAGTGTTTCGGTCTTTGAATTCAATGAAATCGAAGAACATTTACATTTGTGGTTCTAAACTGTGCAAAACGAATTGCACATGGGTTTTGAAGTACGTTCGTATATTTTTTCAGTCCAAACATTTTTAATACATTTGGTAATTCACTACTTTGGTCACCCCTGTCAATTTCAGAATACTAGTAATGTTTGGACTGGTCACTTAGACAAATTTAACATTTTGCCATAAATACTCTTTACGACATCATCAAACGCTTTTGCATAATAAAAGAAAGCAAAATTTAGCATTTTCTTTTTAATCACAAAATTTCAGTTATTCCTCGAAGAGTAAACAAATGGTTTAGTGTCGAGTATCTGGATCGAAACTCACTTGTACCTTATCCAACAAGTTCTTGTTTTCGATAAACCTTTTCACTCTTTGGTTGAAAACACTTGTTGAATGTGTTCCGAAGCAGCTGGAGATTATTACGTCACGATAGTGACCAGAATCATCCTATTTCCAGGGGGGAGGGGGGGGGGGGGGGGGGCTGGAATAGCTCAGTGGTAGAGCGCCGGACTCGTGATCCTGGGGTTGTGTGTTCGAATTTCGGTACAGGGGGATTTTTCCCTCGGAGTTAACATTGGTTCTGACTCCATTCCCCATACAGTCCTTCGAATGAGACTGTAAACCGAGGTTCCGTGTATGAACGCAGTACATCTTGCCACACACGTAAAATCCATCACCAACTTTCGGAAGAGAAGGCCAGTTTGGCGTTGGTATGAATGACACGTTACACATAGCGTGCCACCTTCCCGAAGATGGAGTATGGCTGCCTTAATGGCGGGTTAAAAAAAGGGTCATACACACAAAACTCCACTGCCTGTTTATACAGGCAGTGTCCGCAGGAGTGTCATCCTGCGTACGCGAAAGAAAAAAAATCCAATTTCCTTTGTTTTGATAAATCAGGTATGCCTGTTGTCCAATCTGATGGAACCAGACCGTTTTAAAGATTAAGTTGAGCAATGCCGTAAGACGACGCGTCATTTATATGAAGAAGCTCAAGAAATTCATTTACATTCGACCAAAACCACACGGTTTGTTTTTCTTGAGCATTTAAAGACATTGACATACTTGGATTGCACTTTCGGGCACTTCTTGGGCTTTAATAGTAGATCGCTGTTATGGGACTTAAAGGTTCTCCAAAACAGATTCACACGGAGGTATACCAATACTACTTGTGTATTAGTTGTTTTCTCATTGAGAGTATTCCAGTAAGACTTGGGGTCTTTAGATTTAAGTGATCTTAGTTCCTCTGAAAAATCTGATTTATAATCTTAAAAAGCTTTTCTGACACTGATTTCTGTATTCCTTAACTGTACTAGCACTCTTGTTCTGAGCATATACATTATTTCTTTGTCGTACCTCATTTTCGTACAATCTGCATTAAATCATTGGTTTGTGACTTTTTCTAATTGGCTGTTTTCTTTTGTGTTTCCGTTATGAAACTGGCGTTGTTCATTACTATCGTATTTATTTTTCTGTGCGACTTCATTAGTAGTATCTGCCTCTGAAACAGACCTGGATCATAACGTCAATCTCACTTTCTAAATCATTTGTGTATTTCTTGTCAGTGCTACATAAAAATCCATCTTCCTTGTTAGGAACCCAATGAACCCTAGCTACGTTGGTAGCATGGTTATATTGTTACTTTTTGAACCGTATAATACTGAGCTCTTACCAGTGTCATCATATTTTATAATCAAACGGCACCGCAACTGGATGGTATGCGTCTCTCTGAGAATTCATTAAAAAGAGAAAATAGATCATGAAATACTAATACACAGTCAACTATAGTAGTGCCTTCACTTATCAGTGCCGGCTACATTTCAGACTCTGCCGTTCATAATAGTAATAGTCATTATTTCAGACCCTTGTCATTCATAGAATAATCTTGAGATGTTCTTAGTGGTACGATATTGATTACAGCCTGAAGAATACTATCATTAATGTAAATATTATCAGTAAGAATTTCATTTAACTGACCTGTTCGACCATTAAAATCACCTAAAAGACAGAGGAGCGAGCGAGCGAAAGAAAAAAAGACAGACAGACAGAGAGAGATGGGGAAGTGGTGGAAGGTGGGAGAGTTAGCAGGAAAGGGAGAGAGAGGAGCAAAGCATTTACTCTCCTCCCTTCCCCTCCTCCCAATACATACACAACACACACACCACACACACACACACACACACACACACACACACACACACACACACACACACACACACACACAACACACGCCGCGCGCACACACACATACACGAGAGAGAGAGAGAGAGAGAGAGAGAGAAGAGAGAGAGGAGAAGAGAGAGAAGAGATCTTATTATAAAGGTCGTAGTTGTTTTTTTGGTGTTTTTTTTTTGGTTTTTTTTTTGGGGGGGAGGAGGTTCCCATCATGATGGACTCAGATAAGAGAGTGTGCGCTTGTGTGTGTACACATGGGCGCGCACGCTTGCACGCACGCTACACACACACACACACACACAGACACACACACAACACACACTCTCTCTCTTCTCTCTCTCTCTCTCTCTCTCTCTCTCTCTCTCTCTCTCTCTCTCTCTCTCTTACACAACACACATGCACGCGCGCGCGCGCGCGCGCGAACATTCCACACAACACACACCTCGGCGCACATGCTTATTCATGCACACACACACACACACACACACACACACACACACACACACACAGATATATTACTTGGTTCCAGGAGGGAACGGAATTGCGTATACAGGAAGAGCTCTCACTGAACGTGTACCTTTGAGGTAGCTGAAGCATAACACAGACAACAAAGACATTCACATGACACTCACACCTGTGTGTGATTTCCTCAACGTGGTTTGTGTGTAGAACAAGATGGTGGGGGGTGAGAGAAGGGAGTATGGGGCAAGGGAGGGACGGTGAGGGTAGACAGGGAGGAGATGAGGTTTGGGAAGGAAGGGGAGGGAGTGAGGATGAGGGCTTTGTAAATGACAGACTGAAGCGCACCACATGATACTTAATGGACGCAGGACGCACTCTGGTACCTCGTGGCTGCTTGCATCTTCCCCGTCGTCATTGAATCATCAGAGAGGGGGAAGGGTGCGCTCGAGCGCGCGCGCGCGCGCGCGCCGCCCACACACCACGCACGCACGCACGCACGCACGCACGCACGCACCACACACACACACACACACACACACACGCACGCACCACGCACGCACGCACGCACGCGCACGCAGGCAGGCAGGCAGGCACGCACGCGCGGCATCCTCTCTCCTCTCGCACACACCCACACACACACACACACACACACACACCACACACACACACACATACCACACACAACACACCACACACCGCACGCACGCACAAACTCCTCACCACGCACGCCGCGCCCCCCACCCCCCCCCCCCCCACCACACTCATCTCCTCTCACTCTCTCTCTCTCTCTCTCGCACACACACACACACACACACACCACACACACACACCACACACACACACCAACACACACACACACACATTCAACCCCTCATCTACGCCTGTCTGCAATGCGACGTTTGAATACAATGAAATAGAATTCAGCGTTTTTCTATTCATAAGTCCGTGAGTTATGTATATGTTGTTCCTTTCCACATAAACCTGACGCCCTCTTCAAGATTGATGTCATCCTCCCCACTCCCTTCGCCATTAATTTCACAACAAATGGACGTTATAACGGAAGTGTCAACTCGGTGCGATTTTCAATACACATATCTGCAACTATTCAAACACAGGATGTGGCATATACAATAGTCAACCAATACTTTTGCCTATGATTTGCCACACACGTGATTTCTCCTTCACTGATCGCCCAAGGTTTCTCGCTTAGAATTATACATCATATCTCTGCAAAGTTCAAATTAATCTGTGCCTAATTATTTGCCCTTTGTCTTTGGATTTCCGATACAGAGTGGCATGTCAATTAGAAATTCATCTAAGCGTGTAAAAAATCTACATCTTTATTTTCATGTATCTGGATCAGTGTCGAGAGCCATATGCACGGGCTTTAAAGTCGCACACAGAAACCAGGGTAAGTCCGGATATTGTCTGGCAATTTCAGAAAGATGATTGTCCAATATCTCAATACCACTCGATTGGTCAAATCGTCGTACACACTGAATGCTCTGGGGCAATATACACAAAGGCTGCCAGAAAATCAAAAGCAGAATTTCATGTTTACTTTAGAAAACACTGTCTTCACCGCTGTGCAACTGTTCTGTCTTTCGCTTT
>JAFLJL010003123.1:0-21553 GCA_018398815.1 Conus ventricosus | reverse complement strand
AAGGGGGTTGGGGGGCTGATTTGGGACTGCCCCATATGAACTCTCGGGAGTTAGTTTAGAGTCAAAATTTTTAGGTTTTAAAACAACTCCGGGAGTTATTCTGAGACTGGTGGGGTTCATTTTGAAACAGGCCTAATAAACAGAAAGAAGAGATAGGGGGGCGTTCTGAACCTGTTGGGGGGCTGCTTTGATGCAGACCCAGATTAACTCCCGGGAGTTAATCTGAGACAGTGCCATACTGACTCCCGGGAGTTAAACTGGGAGGGGGGCGGTTTCACCACGTTACACGGCAAGGGAAGGATGGTGAATCTGTCTGGCACTTGACGATATTCCCACACTAATAACCTTCGCAGAAAATAGCTCACAGGGTGTTGTGGACAGAGACGATTCGCTTTTCTCGGTTAAGCTCTCCAAGTCAAGGAAATCCTGTGTGCAGTCGTTGTGTAAACATTGGTCAGCTGTAGGCGCGATACAGACAGCAAAGCAATGTGTGGTTCGCTATTCTCCATGCTTACAGATACAAGACTGCTCACAGACCGGGCTTGTTGGCTGCGCACAATTTGTTTCTTCTGCTTTCCGTCTCACGCTTTTGAAGACTTTGACTCAAGCGACTCAATGCAGCAGTAAGAACTGCCGTGCTGGTGCCACAGATATCCCAAATGGCATTTTGTTCCACTTGTATTTTCCAAATGGGGGTTTCAAATGTTGTCAAGTAGCTACTCTTCTTGTCCAATTCAACATGCCAAAACCCATTCTTCATGTCAAAGTGCGAGAAGTACTTGGCTTTTTTTTTTCAATTTTGGAAGAACATCATCAAATATTGGGGTAGGATATTCGTTTCTTTTGAGCACTTTATTCAAGGGCTTAGGATCAATGCACAGCCTTATCTTCCCATTGGGTTTCATTGCTATCACCAGACTACTGATCCAGTCTGTTGGAGAATCAACTTTGCTGAGAACTTCAATTTTTTCGATCTTTTCAGTTCATCTTTCACTTTTTTCTTCACTGAGAGGGGCCATTTTCTGCAGGGCATTTTGACCGGAGTTGCCTCTTGTCTATTTGAGATGGAGTTTCCTTTCAAACTGCCCAACTTCTCCATCAAAAACATCCTTGTATGATCCAAAATACTAGTGCTTTCTTCTCTGCTCACAACAGCTATATTCTCTGTGTTGACTGTGATGAGATTCATGCCTTGTACTGCTCTCAAACCCAGGATTGGTGTGCAGTTTTCCTCTGTGATGATAAATCTCACTTTGTAAGTGTTTTCAATCTTTGGGTTCTCAACTCTCAAAATGATTCTCCCTAGGTTTCATCTCAGATTTGTTAAACATGACTAACTTGCTTTTAGTCTTTTCCAGTTTCTTCAGGTTTGTGTCGCCTGACACTTCTCTGTAAGTTTTCTTGGACATAACATTTGTTGATACCCTGTGTCCAGAGAAATCTCACTTGGTTTTCCTTTATGATCAACCTTGCTTTGAGTTTTTTTCACATGTTCTTGTTCTCCACTGCATAGACTTCCTTTTCTGAGTCACTTTCTTCATCTGTCTCTGACATTCTGTGAACAGTTCTTCCTTTAGAATATTTCTGTGGTGCTTTACATACAGTGGAAAAATGATTTCTTCTCCACAGTTCAGGCAAGTTTTCCAAAGGCAGGGCATTCTTCTTTTCTCTGTCTATGCTGTTTTCCACAGTATGTGCATCTTTTCAAGAGGGGTTCTTTTTATGGCTAGTTTCTCATTCTTCCTTGGACGAAAAAGCATGTACAGCTTCAACATCAGTCACGTCTTCACTTTTCATAGCCATGCTTTGTTGTTGGTTCATCTCAAATGCTCTGCAAATATCCAAGCACTTGTCAGAGTCAGCTTTCGCTCTTCCAAAAGTTTTTTTCTCAGATTTTCATTTTTAACACCCAAAACAATCTGATCTTTCAGAAGCCTCTCTTCCAGCTGAATGCTGCCAAATTGCAGGACTTGATAAGCTTCCTCAAGTCACAAACAAAACTGTTCAACCGATTCCCCTGCTGCTTGATGTCTTTTGTGAAAAACATAAGATTCATATGTCTCATTCTTTTCTCCGATGCAAAACTTTTCAAATTTCTGCAAAATCTCATCCAAGTTTTTTCTTTCCTCTTCACTTTCGAATGGCAAACCTTCAAAAATGTCCAATCCTTCTGATCCAAACAGGACAGAAACGTTGCTGTTCTGAACTCTTGTTCCTCTTCTTTCAATTCAGTCACTATTTCATAACTGTCCCAAAGCCTTCTAAACTTTTTCCAGTTACTCTGCAGATCACCTGATGTTACTTCAATTTGGGCGGTAACGGTATATTTCTTCGTCTTCTCGACCGCCTAGCCGGTCCTGGTTCTTTCTTCTGCATCTTCGTTAGCGCTCATGCTTACATAGTTACAGCTTAGCAACTGACGTCACTGGCTTACTACTGTCGACTTCTACGTAGTTTTTTTTCTTTCTCAGTAATGACTTTTCACTCTTCTGGTGAATTAAAAAGTTCTCACTGGACTAATCCCGATTCGGACACCATGTTTCGTTTTCTAGTGTTTTCTAGTGTATTCATACATGAAAATATTGAAAATGTTCCTGAAATCGACAGCGCCTCTTTATCTGATGGAAAAACTGTGTGATATAGTCATTACACCATTAGCGATAAAAGAAAAATTAAGTAAATTGGATGTTGCTAAAGCTTCTGGTCCAGATGGTTTACCAGCTAGAGTACTAAAGGAGTTATGTGTAGAACTAGCAGTGCCTTTGTGTGTGCTGTTCAATAAATCAATAAGTGAAGGAGTGGTACCCAGTGATTGGAAGTTTGCAACTGTAACTGCTATATTTAAAAAAGGCACCAGGTCTGACCAGGAAATTATCGCCCTGTAAGTCTGACTTGTATCCTTTGCAAAGTGCTTGAGTCATTTGTGAGAGATGCAATAGTAAACCATATGAATGATTTTTCCTTATATTCAGATTGCCAACATGGATTTAGACAGGGTAAATCTTGTATGACACAACTTTTAGAAGTAATGGAAGATTTTACAAATATGATCGATGATGGGCTTGCTTTTGACGTAATTTACTTGGATTTTAGGAAAGCTTTTGACTCTGTGCCCCACTACCGATTGTTAAAAAAATTAGAAGGTTATGGTATAAATGGGAATATATACAACTGGATTAAGAGTTTTCTTTCTAATCGAGTACAAAGGGTGAAAGTTGGAAATAATTATTCTTCAAATATAGATGTTGTAAGCGGTATTCCGCAGGGAAGTATTCTTGGACCTATTCTGTTCACAGTTTTTATAAATGACCTGCCAGAATGTGTAATTAGTTCATGTAAAATATTTGCAGATGATACGAAAATATATGATCCTGTAAGTAACCATCTTAAATTACAAGATGATATTGATAATCTAATTAAGTGGAGTGAAACATGGAATTTATATTTTAATCCAGTTAAATGCAAGGTTATACATTATGGAAAAAATAATCCGGAGTATACATATACTATGAAATATAATGATGCTGTCTCAGATGTTGATTCCGTTTCAGAAGAAAAAGATCTTGGTGTAATGTTTGATAGCAGTCTGAAATTTGACAAGCACATAAACAGTGTAATGATGAAAACAAATAAAATGCTCGGCATAATCAGACGGTCTTTTTCATATTTGGATACTGAAGTTTTTACATTACTATATAAGGCATTAGTTAGATCCCACCTGGAGTATGGAAATGTGATATGGAGCCCTTATTTAAAAAGGCAATCAGCAAGTATTGAGAAAGTACAAAAAAGAGCCACCTTGTTAATTAAGGAATTCAAATATGTTAGCTATGCAGATAGATTGCGAAGGTTAAATTTACCATCGTTAAAGTTCAGACGAATAAGGGGAGACTTGATTCAGGTTCAGGTTCAGGTTCAGATTTAGGGGCGATGATTGTTTCATCATAGCCTCTCGGCTTTATATGCCCCTTCTTTATATGCTCTGTCATTGGTCAGGTCGACAGCGAGCCCAGTTTTTATTTTTGACCATCAAAGTCGAACATGATGTCTGTTATTATTTCATGCTTATCGATAAGATTTTTAAAAGAGTTAATATTTGGTGCACGTTTGATGTTCGGAGTTAGTTTATTCCAAATTGGTGCTATCCTCTGGCTGAAGAAATGTTTCCTTATATTAGTATTAACTTGCTGTATTTGTATTTTGTCACAACTGTTACGGGTTATGTTGGTTAGTGCAGGTTCAAAAAAACATGCTTGATCAATATCATCTAGGTTATTAAAAATTTTATAAGTTTGGATCAGATCTCCTCTTATCCTTCTAGCTTTGAGGGATGGTAACCTTAGGTACCTTAATCTGTCTTCATATGGATAATCAGCAATGTCCGGTATTAACTTGTTGCTCTTCTCTGCACCTTTTCTATTTCTATTGACTGCCTTTTTAGTCTTGGAGACCATATCACATTGCCATATTCAAGAATCGATCTCACCATTGCCTTGTATAGTCTAAGAAAGGTATCTCTGTCCAAGCATGTAAAGTTCTCTTAATGATACCAATCATCTGCACGGCTTTCTTGACGGTCTGTGCAATGTGTCTGTCAAAGAGTAAGTTTTCATCAAATGTTACTCCAAGTCTTTTTCCTCTTCACAGCACGTTATTTGAACTTCTTGATCCCCAATTTTCATACTGTAATTTAATTTAGGGTTTCTTTTGCCAATATGTAATACTTTGCATTTGGATGCATTGAAGTACAAATTCCATGAGTTAGACCAATTTATGAGTAGCTCAATGTCATTTTGCATTGTAAGGTGTTTGGATGGTGAACTGTACAACTTAGTATCATCAGCAAAAATCTTGCATGTGCTTTTTAACCCGTCTGATAAGTCATTTATAAATATAGTAAATAATATAGGTCCCAGTATGCTGCCTTGGGGGATTCCACTGATGACATTAGCATTACTAGAAACAGAAGATCCAACTCTAACATTCTGAACTCTATCTCTCAATAAGTCTTCAATCCAATCTAAAACTTTTCCCAGTATACCATACGATTTGAGTTTACTAAGTAGTCTGGCATGTGGGACCGAATCGAAGGCCTTACGAAAGTCCAGGTACAAAACATCAATGCTATCTCCACTATCAATTAACTTAGTAAAGTCTTCCATTACCTCAAGCAACTGTGTAATACAAGATCTACTTTGACGAAAACCATGCTGACATTTGGCATACAACTCATTTTTCATCATATGATCAACAATAACATCTCTTACGATTGACTCCAGTACCTTACAAGTCACACTTGTCAAGCTTACAGGTCTGTAGTTTCCAGGGTCAGTTCTTGTTCCCTTTTTGAATAATAGGTATTACTGTTGCTGTTTTCCAGTCTCGAGGTAGAGTTCCTTGCTCTATAGATTTGTTAAAAAGGATACTAAGAGGCTCTGCTAGTTCTGTGCTTAGTTCTTTTAAAACGCGAGATGGAATAGCATCAGGTCCTTGCGCTTTATTCGGATTTAGATTATCAAGTTTCTTTTTAAACCAGTTCCGGGGTAATAATTACATCATAGACAGCTTTATCATTTGATTTACATTTTGGTATTACATCTGGTATGTCCCTTTTATCCTCTCGTGTAAAAACACTAGCAAAAAAAGTGTTTAGAATCTCAGCTTTATCCACATCCTTTGTCTCTATATTTCCATTTGTGATTTCAAAGGACTGATTCCTACTCTTGCCTTTGTCTTTGACTGCACATATTTCCAAAAAGCTTTTGGATTATTTTTGCATTCTCTTGCTAACTTTTGTTCGAATTCCTTTTTACTTTTTCTGATTTGTCGACCACACACATTTCTTACTTTTATATATGCTTAGTAATTCTGCCTCTCTTTGTTCTCAAAAATCTCTGATACAGGTTGTATTTCTTTTTAATAATTTTCAATGATTTCCTATCCATCCATTTTGGTTTCAATTTTTTGTTTTCATTTATTTTACACTTAGGAATGTTTTTTTTCCATAGCTTTATGAATTTTCTCTTTTATCCTTCCCCAGCCTGTGTCAACATTCAATTCTGTCAGTTCAGACAATCTGTTTCGTTAAGATCAACCCTTATCTGGGAAAAGTTACCATTTTTCATATCAAATTTTATGTCTTTTGTCTTAGTTTCTAGTTTATCAGCCAAGTATAATTTAAAATATAAAACTTCATGGTCACTTTTTCAAGAGGGGTCAAGTGCTCCACTTCTGAAATAAGGTCTTCATCATTAATGATCACCAGATCAAGAATATTTGCTTTCTGTCCTTCTCTTCTTCTGGTTGGCTGTGTCACTACTTGCGTCAAAAATGCATCTCGAAGACTTTCAATAAATTCCTGTTCTCTCTCACCAGCCCATCTCCCTTTCCAATCTATGTTTGGAAAGTTAAAATCCCCAGTTATGCACACACAGTCAAAAGTTTTTAAATTTTCCCTTTTCAATAGTTTAATCAGCTTATTTTCATTTTCTAGCGTACCACTGGGACTCTTATAGATGCAACCAAATATGACTTTCTGTCCATCCCCTGTAACAAACTGAATCCAGACACTTTCTTCAAAATCATTTTCATTCATTTCAGTACACATTTGTGAATTTAAAGACTCTTTTACAAATAGCACTACAGCTCTCTTTGGGTTTGGGTTAAAAATGTATCATATCCTGGTAAAGAATATTGAGACTTACAAGCTATTTAAGGGACTTACAAGCTATTTAAGGGACTTAACAGTACAAATTTTAACACATTTTTTCAACTAACCACTAATCAAATTACAAGAAATTCTGATAACAAAATCCAAATTAAATATTGTCGCACTAATATTAGAAAATTTTCATTTAGTAACAGAGTGGCACCGTATTGGAACAAACTACCTGCGCACATTAAAAAAGCAAAAGATTTGAATACTTTTAAAAACCTTCTGGATACTAACGCTGAGTTAAATATGTTAAAATCTCAATTTGATTGATAGAAATAAAGTAACAGAATAGATTAAAATATATCCTGAGCATATGCATGCATTAAGCAACCAATGTTTATGAAATAAGATGATTGGGACACAAAAAGCTGTGAGGCTATCAAAGTCCCAAGTGAACTGAACTGAACTGAACTGAACTGAACTACTTGTGGGCTGCTGCACAGGAAGGTTCGAGTCCGTAGTCCAGTCGAGTTCGTAGAACGTTAGCCCGACATTGGCCAGTCCAAGGGAAGTCACCCACTATTGTAGTTGTCGTCACTAGCAGACGCAACCAAAAATACGTCACAGGCTGTTTCAAATGCCTGACAGATTTCCTCCGTAGTGTGTGCCTTGCGCGACATAGCATCAACCCATAGGATCTGCCTAATCGCCTTTCATCGACCTTGTTGACTACTGAATCGTGAATAAAGACGACGCGTGGTAGGTCCTGGTTTTCCTTCTGTTCCACGAAGGCCTTCTGTTGTCTGGCATGCTCCTGTTTGACGTCACTGATAGACCTGACGTCACTTGCTTTTTGGGCTGGTGTTCTTTTCATATTCTTTTCTGTTTTTTCATTTTTCTTTCTGGCAGAGGACAGCTCAGTTGGTTTTGGTGAAAGGTTGGTTTTACTGGGTACTGGGGGAATGGACTTTGTGGCTTCTGCATGCAGAGTAACCTCCCTTGTACAATCTCGCATATTAAGATTACGACGAGACGAGTTCTGTTACCTAGTTACGATAACGAGCGAGAATAAACAACAGACACCAACTCCAACGATACCTGGTCTGCTGAGTATTGTACGCTAACGGCTGATCTTACATGGTGTCAGAAGTGTCAGGACGTCAAAGGGAGGCCGACACGACATAATAAGCAAAGAAAACAAAGAGAGGCAGAGATTACCAAGCATATATAAAAGTAAGAAATGTGTGTGGTCGACAAATCAGAAAAAGTAAAAAGGAATTCGAACAAAAGTTAGCAAGAGAATGCAAAACTAATCCAAAAGCTTTTTGGAAATATGTGCAGTAAAAAGACAAAACAAGAAAGGGAATCAGCCTTGAAATCAAAAGAGGTAAAAGGACAAGGTGTGGAAAAAGCTGAGTTCAAAACCTTTTTTTTGCTGGGTTTTTTTTAACGGGGGAAAAAAAGGGGACTTTTACAATGAAATACCAAAATGTAAATCAAATGATAAAGCTGTTATGATGAATTATTACCCAAGGTAAAAAGAAATTTGAAACAAAATCCGAAAAACCCAAAGGCCCCTGATCCCTTTCCATCTCGTTTTAAAAAAGAATAAGCCAGAACTAGCAGGCCTCTTTACCCCTTTTTAACAAATCTATAGAGCAAGGAACCTACCTCGGACTGGAAAACAGAAACCAAAAACCCTATTTTAAAAGGGAACAAAACTGACCCGGGAAACTACAGACCTGTAAGCTTGACAAAGGTGACTTGAAAGGTACGGGAGCATTCAAAAGGGATTTATTGTTGACTATGTAAAAGAGTTGATGCCAAATGTCAGCAGGTTTTTCAAATTTGATTTTGTTTACACGTTGTTGAGGAAATGGAAGACTTTACAAGTTAATTATAGTGGAGATAGCATTGTGTTTTGTCCCTGGACTTTGAAAGGCTTCATTCGTCCCACATGCCAGACTACTTTAAATCAAATCGTATTTTTATACGGGAAAAGTTTTGTTGGTTTGAAGACTTCTTGAAGATAGAGTTCAGAATGTTAGATTTGGTTTTCCTGTTTTGTAATGCTAATGTTAGGGAATCCCCAAGGCGCTCGGGCCCTATTTTATTTACTTTTTAAAAAAATGACTTATCAGGGGGGGTTTTAAAAAGCACATGCAATTTTTGCTGTGTACTAAGTTGTACGTTACCATAAAAAACCCCTTTAAAAACAAAAAAAATTGAGCTACTATAAATTGGTCTAATCAGGGAATTTGTACTTCAATGCATCCAAATGCAAAGTATTACATAGGGCAAAAAAAACCCTAAATTTTTAAGTTAAAATTTGGGGGATAAAGAAGTTCAAATAACGGCTGTGAAAAAAAAAGATTGGGGTAATTTGATGAAATTTTATCTTTGACAAACATTGCAAAACCGCAAGAAAGGTGCAGATGTTTGGGTATCATTAAGAGAATTTTTCTGCTGGACAGAGAACCTTTCTTGACTAACAAGGAAAAGGTGGATCGATTCTTAAATATGGAATGTGTTGGGGTCTCCAAACAAAAGGCATCAAAGAAAAGAAAAGGTGCAGGAAAGCAACTATTAATCCCGGACTTGTGATTACCCAAATGAAGACAATTAAAGGGGTACCAAATTCCTCCTCAAACAAAAGGGAAGGGAGATCGATCCAAATTAAAAATTTTTAAAACCCTGATGTTTTGTCAACTGTTTTTTTAAACCCACAAACCAAACATAACCCCTAACAGTTTGACAAAATCAAATACGAAAATTTAATACTAAAAAAGGAAAAATTTTTCCCCCAAAGGGGATGCCCAATTTGGAATAACAAACCCCGCACAAACGTGCACCAAAAAATTTTAAATTTTTTTTAAAATCTTTTCGAAAAGCATGAAAAAAAAACAGACCCATTTCGACTTTGAGGGTCAAAAAAAAAAATGGCTCCTGCGACCTGACCAATGCAGAGCTATAAAAAAAGGGGCATATAAACCCGGGGGTTAGATGAAAAATCTTTCCCCCCAAAATTTGAACCTGAACCTAAACCTGAAAAAAAAAGAAAACAACCCAAAAAAAAGAAAAAAAATGAGGGAATCGACGTCACGAACGACCCAAGGGGGCCAACAGAAGCTTTACGCAAACGCCCAGCACCAAAAAGTGTGTCGGGGGGAAAATTTGTCTCAAAACTGGAAGGTTTCAGGGGGAAAATTCAAAAAATTTTGCCTTTGCAAGTGTTTCAAAGGGGAAGCCAGGAATATCGGGTACTTTTTTCTTGCTTTTGGGGGGGTTGCTTGGGAAATTTTGAAAACCCTAAAAGTTCGAAAATAGAATGACAAAAATGATCTCAAACAAGTGTGGAAAACTTGAAAATTCTTCGTAGGAATTCCATAATTTTTGGGTTTTAAATTTCATCTCAAAAGCAAAAAAGATCAGAGAAAATAGAAGGGTATAGTCCGCATCAAAAGCTGAAAACCTTGAAAAATTTTGTAAACTGGAAAAAAGACTTATCGGGGATAAATGTTTTTGTGGGAGTTAGAGAAAAGGGATGAGGGGAAAACTCTAGAAATAAACAGTCATTAGACAAGTTTTAAAAGGGAAGAGAAGAAAGTTCAAAACAACATACAGTCAATGCAAGTGAAGGAGATCATTCAATCAAGTTGTTCAAAAGAAACAAGGGGGCATATGACTCAAAACATCTTCAAAGCAAAGTGGAAAGTCATGCTGTGTTTTTCGAATGCCCGGGAGCGATGTGAGTTGCCCTGATGGGTTTTTTCAAAAAAGAACTCACCTCGATCAAAGACAGACAAAAAGCGTTTGGGCGGGCCAGAAAAAAAACAATGTCTTGGCAAGTCCGTGCCCCCCTAGTGTAGGTGAAGATTTTAGAGAAAAGATCTGTTGTTGTTGTTGACTTAAAAAAAATTTTTGGGGGAAGGCCTCAATTGGGGCTTAAAAATTGAAAGAGTCAACTCTGTAGAAGGCATCTACAAGCACGAACCCCAGAGCTATTTACGGCCTAGGGAGAATGAAAAACGTTTACAAAAAAGACTGCAAGAAAATGCTCAACCTTTTGCAAATTCAATCCACGAGACTTCCCCTTCCAAAAAAAAAAAGTTCTAAAAAACTTAAAAATTTTGAGAGCAAATATATCCGTCCTGGGGAAACTCCCATGGGGTGCCCCAATTGGGCAGTACTAAACCAAAGGGGAAAGTGCGACTGTGCTCGATTCACTAAAAAATGAGGGGGTGCGCGAAAACTTCCTTCCCCAAAAACTGTCAACTATAGCCCAGCTGAATGGTGCCACTTGTTCACAAACTAGACTTAACAGTGGATTCCCCAAACCCTTCACCCATAGTAGGAGTTGACCACCTTATTACTCCCTTGGGGTTACTGTTACAAAGCCTGCCATTTGGTACGCTCGGGACCAAGGTTTTTACGAGGAGACACAAAAATAGAAGGAAAACCCTGGGGTCATCTGCGAATTGCGATGTGGGTATTTGGAAAAGATAAGCAAAAAAGATAGTCGATGAGACTGGTTTTCAGAGAGAAGGGGAAGCTGGTTTCACACTAAAAGAGAAATGCAAATTCTAATGACACAGTAATTCCTGGGAAATTTATCCCAAAAAAGGAACCCAAAATTTTAGAAAAGTGCAAACTATTTTAAATTTCCCAAAAATACAAATATTTTGAAATTTCGCCGATTTTTGGGAATGGTGAATATGTGGAAAATTTGCATTACATGCCGACACAACAAACCCATTGGAGATCTGCTAAAGAAAGAAATCATGGATTTTGGGGTGAGACAAGAGGAGCCCTTCCCAAACACTGAAAAAGCGACGAGTTCAACCCAGTGCAGCCACTATAGTCCCCGAAAAGCCAACCCAAAATCTCAGTAATCATCATATATGGATTAGGGGGGAGTACTCTGCGAAACAAAAAAACTGGGGCCATATTCTAGTTCAAAGCCTCACCGCAACAGAACAAAGGTACGCGGGTGGAAAAAGAAGCGCTGGGATGACTTGGAACGGAAAAATTTCAAGACTTTCTTGTTGGACTTTTCAAAATTCACAGTTTAAAAAATCATAAAATTGTTGGCACTGTTGAAAACCCAAACGTGGGTGAATTGCTCCAAAGGGTTCAAGGGTTCCCAATGGGCTGATGCATTTCCTATGACATAGTATACCTGAGGGGAAAATTTAGACGGAGACCTTTGAAGTCCTGGGGGGTGATCTGCTGAACGGAACATTTAAAAAAGAAGAACAATGCCTTTTCTCTGCTGTCATTGCGGCATTCCGCAGTGATCAAAGTAGAAGAGATTCACAAAAGCAATGCTCAGCAAAATTGCACCCAATCAGAACTTTTTAAAAAATTTTCACTGGCCAAAAACGAAAAAAAATGTCAATCGCGACAATATGGTTTGCTCGTCAGATTTGCTTCCCAAAAATTTGGGGCTGTTCCCGGCCGCTGGGTTTTTGGGAGCTGCAAAATAGATTTTAAGCAGAAACCCCAAGGCCTGGGGTTGTGAAATGCAGAGCACAGCCCCAAGTTGTGTTTGGTGGCCGGATCTCAAATAAAATTTAAGACTCGTTGGTGCTTTTGCAACATGTGAGAAGGAGAGAAAACTCCCACTGACTCTACACAACCAAAACTTGATTACCCTGGCAGAAGATTGCTAAAAAAAAAAGGGATTTGTTTAATGAAAGGTTTATTTTTTTAGTAGTAAATTTTTACTCCCCTTTTAAAACGGGGACTTTTTAAAAAGACCATCGGCGTCATTGACCACGTAAACCATCTTTTCAAAATTTGGAATCCAAAGAGTTTTTCCGACAATGGGCCACAGTTTAACTTCGAAATTTTTTTAAAATTTTCCCCAAACTATTTTTTTCCTCATTTACCCGTATCCTTCATCCCCAAAGGAAATGGTAAACAGAGAGGGGTGTTCGCAGTGAAAAAATCTGATTAAAAAGTCTGTGACCCAATTTGCCCTTTTTAACTACCGAAACTCCCCTCAGAATGGTACAGGCCAGCAAACTGATGTAGCCCAAATTAGAAACGTTTTACCTTCAAGCCCATCATACATTCCTTAAACCAGATTCGAGGATTCAAAAGAGGTGAAAATTTTTAGAAATCAACAGAAGTATTACCGATCTCCGACACAGGGAAAAGAATCCCACAATTTTAAAAAGGGCAATTTTTTTTTGGTAAGACCCAACAAAAAGAGAACATTTGATCAAAACATTCACCCCGGTCTGTTATTGTTCAACTGACAGAGGGACCACGCAGAAATCGCAATCCTTCGGCGAAGAAAGTGGGGAAGGCTCGAAAGGGCATCAATCCAAGCCCCTTTTCCCCCAACATTGCCGAACCCAAATTTTGGGGAATTGGGCACACAAGTCTGAAAGTCTGCAGGTGAAAGTTCTTTATTAAACCCTCCCCACCCCCGCTAAAAACCGGGACCCAGCAATGAAAATTTTCCCTAAAACAAAGTCAAAAGACAGTGTACAAAAGTCGGAACAGAGTAAAAGCACCAACGATTATTTTTAAAAGAGCCAAAAACATAAACCTTTTCATACTAAACAGTTCAAGTCTACATGGAATGGAGCCAAATAGGGGCTTTTTGGGAAATCCTTTAGGGACTAGATTATCTTTACAGACCATGTGTATACGTTTAGGTATTGGTTTGTTTTTTTCCTTCAAACTGGATATACTTTCTATACTTACGGGAAAGGTTATGTTATCAAAGTTCAGCTATCTTTGTATTGTTCATAATTGGAAACTCTGTTTGCATGATTTTTGACAGGATGTAAATGTGCTAAAACGCACCACATAAAACACATGCTGTCAGAATTATGTATGTTTAAGACTGCTCGTTTTAACTCTAACTCTTTTGAGAGAGGAAGGTAAGAATTGCCAACGATAGGATAGAACTTTGTTTGTCTTAATCTGATTTTAAGGACTGTTCCTTCAGACCAGCCAGAACCGCGCAATTTTGCTTCTTCACTTGCATGGTTAAATTGTGTAAGCATGTAATCAGCCCAGTCAGAATTAAAATCATAGTAACTGATTACTTCTTTCTGTTTAGTTGAAACCCAAACTTGCATGTTACTATCATCAGGCGTTATATAATCAATCAGAACGGCCAACAACACTTTTACTGGTGGCTCACGTTGAAGAGACTCTGGATTTTAGAGATAGCATGTGTCACGCTTTCCTGAACGTCTGTAGGGTTAATAATATCCATGTCTACTTCACTAAACATATTGCTTAATTGTTTGTCACTATCAAATATTTCTTCCATCGTATATAGTTTTCCAACCTTGGATTCTCCGTGTTTGGTCGTCATTTTTAAAGCCATAATATTTACGTAAATTAAAAAAAATAAATGTAAATAAAAGTAAGTAAAACAGGCTTTTATTCTTCGCCCAAGCGTTGCAACACTTCAAGACACATTAACCTTACAATAACACCTGCTAATATCCTAGCTTTTTCTGAATCACTACAGTCAATGTTCATCACTTTGATTGCTTCGTTAAATAGTTCACTATGATCTTTTATTATATTGTTTACATCATTCTCAAACCCAAATTCACTAAAATCAATGTTTAATACTTTCATTGTTTCGCCAAATAGTTCATTACAATTCTTTAATCAGATTCACTGAGTTCGGCAGCCATTTTTAAATCTAAAATAAATAAAAAAATAATGTAAATGTAAATTCAGCTGTTATTTATAGTCTTTTCTAATCGTAAAACCTGATCTTCATTAAAGCGAATAGCTACTCCTTCAGAGCCAGTAGAAACAGTCAGATTAGCATCTTCAGGAGCCATATTATCAACTAAAATGGCAAACAACTTTATAACTGGTTGGGGCCAAGAATCTGGTATTTTACTGATGGCCTGCTTCAACGCTTTCTCGCATATTTATGCGCTCAAAAAGATCAGTAATTAATTCTTCAAACCTGCTCTTTAACTGATCTTTATCAGCCTCCCTCTCCCAATCCAACTCGTACAGTATATTAATAAGCTCTGTAGCTAGTTCGGCCTTCATTTTTTAAACCAGATTAAAAACAACAATTAAAAAATAAGTAAGTAAGCAGCTGCATGAATCCGGGTTAACGGGTTTGAAAATGTAAATATCTTTGTTCAAAATCACCCAATCTTATCTTGCACGTAAGCCCCCCATTTTAATGTACTGATTACGTCAATGTTTGCTGTTTTTGCGTGTTAATTTTGTTTAATTTCAAAATGGAGTGACTGATGGCGGCGAACGAAGTAAAATTTAGAAATAGAGTTTGTTTCTTACCGCCAATGACATTGACAAACAAAGCACATGACAAGACACGATGCATTTCAACCACTTGGGTCTTCTTTAGGCGAAAAATAAATCACATTTAACATTTGGGACAGTACAAACAAAGAACGAAAAACGAAAAAAAGAACGAAAAATGACTCATCTGTTGTTGCCCAAAGTGGGGGGGAGAATAGCCGGTAGGCGGAAATGACATGGGGGATTATGGAGGGGAAAGAAGGGGGGGGGGGGGAGGGGGGGGTTGCGTAGGGGAGGTGTGTGTGTGTGATATGATAGGGTTGTTTTCTAGTTTATGGGATGTGGATATCTTTGTGATGGTTGTGGAAAAGGTGATTGATAATAATGGAAAGGGGGGAAAAAAAGGGGGGGGGGGGGGGGGGGGGGGAACTGAGGAAAAAAAAAAGAAAAAAAAAGGTTAGGTGAAAAAAATAAATGATTTCGTTGGGTGATGAAAGGGGTAGTGGTAGTTAGGGCGTGGGTATTTGAGAAGGTGTGTGGGTAAGGGTTAGGGAGGGAAGGGGATGGAAGATAAATGGGTGATAAGGTATGTTGGGGGGAGGGGTTGAGGGGGAAAAAAAAAGGGGGGGGGAATGGGGGGGGGAGGAGGGTAATGTGTTTGTTGGGGGGGAGGGAAGGGGGGCAAGAAAAGGGAGAGCTCATATTCATCATCCACTATGGGGTGGGGGTGGGGGTGGGGTTCATATAAAATGGGTTGTTAAAAAGTGAACAATGCTGTGGATGATGTTCATTGCAACGGGTGAAATAATGTGTTGGCATCAATATGCTGATGTTTGTTGAGAGAAGATAGCAGTGATCAATGAAAACAGGTACATGTGTTGCACACACACACAACACACACAACACACACACACACACACACACACAACACACCACACACAGGGGGGGGGGAATGGGGGACCACATATAAACATTGTTCTGGGTGAGTTAAGATCATGTGATCATAGTGAGACTAACTGTGGGAGAGTTTCACACACAATATTACTCACACATACACTCATTCACACACACAAACCAACACACACACACCATTTTAAAAAATTATTATCATCAATCAGTCACTGATGGGTGATGATCATATAAGTCAGTGGTAGTGTAGGAAGAGATTCTTCTCCTTTCCCCTTAGGCAAGAATGGGGGAGGTACTGGCAAGGCTTTGTATGGTGAAGGCTCTCCAGTGGTAAATAAAGTTTTGCACTCATCAGTTGTTGGCGGGCCAGGATCGTTCTTTTGGTGTTGTGGGACTGTTCCACCGTCATTGGGCTGCATGGATAAATTAAAGACCCACCAGGGTGGAGTATTGCAGAGATGTGATGTCACAGTCTGGAGTGCCCATTCTCAGTATCAAAATGGTGGTCTTCTTCTTCGTTTACTTCGGTGGGGAATCCGGGAGGAAACTGACAGAGGTTGCTGTATGGTGAAGACCCTCCATGGTCAGTAGGGTTTGCACTCATTGGTGAGTTGGCAGGCCAGGTTTCCACTTTGGGCCTAGTGGGAATGCTCAGCTGTCTCTTGGGCTGCACTGCATTGAAATTTGAAAGACTCACAGGTGTGGATATAGTGGACCTGTGATGTTGAGGTCAGGGGAGCCTTATCTTCAGTCCAACAATGTTCACTTGGTCTGATCAGGGCATCCGGTAGTATGCATCCCTCTTGTGGGGTTGATGGTGCAATGGTGCAAGGTGGGGGACATAGGAAAATATTTTGGAAAAAAAAAAAAAAAAAGAGAAGAGGATGATGAATAATGGATAATTGGTCAATGTCTTAAGTGGGACAAACAGTGCTATAGGGTGTTTGCCATAAGTGAAATAGTAAGTATGATAGCATTGGCATGATAATGCCAGCTGAGTTTTTTTTCCAAAATGATATTTTTCCTATGTCCCCCACCTTGCACCATTGCACCATCACCACTACATTTTTTCCACTTGTATAACAATGGCACCACCCTGTGGTACTACTTTAAAAAAATTATTCCCATTTACCCAGTCATGAAGAGACTCCCATCCAGTAAAACACCTTCATACTGCACTATATGGAAATGAAGAAGCCAACTAACTGACAAAGGAAGGAGGACAGCAGCCCCAACTGTAAAAGGTAGTCCCCTTTGGGAAATTTAAATCTAAAATTTTTCCCAAAGGGAGACAAATAGGAAGATGACTTGAGCAGCACCCAGACTTCAACAAGAGGGATGCATACTACCGGATGCCCCGATCAGACCAAGTGAACATTGTTGGACTGAAGATGGGCTCCCCTGACCTCAACATCACAGGTCCACTATACTCCACACCTGTGAGTCTTTCAAATTATCAAAGCAGTGCAGCCAAGAGACAGCTGGCATTCCAGCTAGCCCAAAGTGGAAACCGGCCTGCCAACTCACCAATAGTGGCAAAAACCCTACTGACCACTGGAGGGTCTTACCATACAGAACCTCTGTCAGTACCTCCAGGATTCCCACCGAAGTAAACGAAGAAGAAGACCACCATTGTGATACTGAGAACTGGGCACTCCAGACTGTGACATCACATCTTGCAATACTCCACCCTGGTGGGTCTTTAAATTTATCCATGCAGCCCAATGACGGTGGAACAGTCCCAACAACACCAAAAGAACAAACCTGGCCTGCCCAAAACACTGATGAGTGCAAAACTTTATTGACCACTGGAGAGCCTTCACCATACAGAAGCCCTTGCCAGTACCTCCACCATTCTTGCTAAGGGGAAAGGAGAAGAATCTCTTCCTACACTACCATTGACTTCATATGATCATCACCTATCAGTGATGATTGATGATAATAATTTTTTTTTAAGTGTGTGTGTGTTGTGTGTGTGAAGAGTGTATGTGTGAGTAAATATGTGTGTTTAAAACTCTCCACAGTTAGTCTCACTATGAACACATGATCTTAACTCACCCCGAACAATGTTTAATGTGGTCCCCATCCCCCCCACCTTTGTGTGTGTGTGTGTGTGTGTGGTGTGTGTGTGTGTGTGTGTTGTGTGGGGTGTGTGTGTGTGTGTGTTGTGTGTGTGTGTGCAACACATGATACCTGTTTTTTCATTGATCATGCTATCTTTCTCAACAAACATCAGCATATTGATGCCAACACATTATTTACCTGTTGCAATGAACACATCCACAGCATTGTTCACTTTTTTAAACAACACCATTTATATGAACCTCCCCCCCCCACCTCCCACCCCATAGTGGTGATGAGATATAGTCTCTCCTTCTCTTGCCCCCCTTCCCCCCCCCCAACACATTACCCCTCCTCCCCCCCCCCTTCCCCCCCCCCCCCCCCCCCCCCCCCCCCCCCCCCCCCCCCCCCCCCCCCCCCCGATCATCCGTATCAGCCATTAAACTTCCATCCCCTTCCCTCCCTAACATTACCCACACACCTTCTCAACTTTCCCACGCATAACTACCACTACCTCTTTCATCACCAACGAAATCTTTATTTTATTCATTAAACATTTTTTTTTCCCTCAGTTTCCCCCCCCCCCCCCTTTTTCCCCCTTACCCTTTTTTATCAATCCACATTACCCCAACCATCACAAAGATATCACACCATCCAATAAACTAGACACACACCCTGTCATATCACACACACACACCTCCCCTACGCAACCCCCCCCCCCCCCCCTCCTTTTCCTCTCCCATAATCCCCCATGTCATTTCCGCCTACCCGGGTATTCTCCCCCCCACATGGACAACAACAGATGAGTCATTTTTTGTTCTTTTTTCGTTTTTCGTTCTTTGTTTCTACTGTCCCAAATGTTTAAATGTGATTTATTTTTTCGCCTGAAGAAGACCCAAGTGGTTGAAATGCATCGTGTCTTGTCATGTGCTTTGTTGTCAATGTCATTGGCGGTAAGAAACAAACTCTATTTCTAAATTTTAATTTTGTTTAGAAAACAGGTGTTAATTTTGGCTAAAAGTAGCATGAGAAGGACGTGATTTGTTTGTGAAAAGGGGGGTTTTCGTGCAAAATAAGATGGGTGGTCTTGAACATAGATATTTACATTCTCTGCTTTGATCCTAAACATGGTCCATAAACATGGCCCGCGAGCCGAGAAGCCCAAAACTCCACGAGGCAAGTTGACGGGGGAGTGAGAGATGGAGCGGGGCGGTCGTGCGACAGGACTGGGCGTGAAGTGGTGGGGAGTAGGGGGGAGTAGGGGGGCGGGGGCGGGGGATTTGGGAGGGAGACTCAACACGGCAGACAGCGCAGAGCGACAGATGACATAATATGGCAATCTCTCTTTCACACACACACACACACACCAGCGCACTAAACGGAGGTTTAAGTGAGCGTGTCAGTAAGTGCGCGCGCGTGCGTGCGTGTGTGTATGTATATGTGCGTGCGCGCGCGCGCGCTCAAGAAACAGGGAGACAGAGAAAGTGAGAGAGTTTTAATTCGCGTGGACTATTTCACCAACCTTATAAAAGTTCCTCGGAAGTCTTGCAGTGAATTCCAAAAGCAAAGCCAAGTTGGGCCGGGTGAGCAGGGCAGGTTGCAGTGGAAACAGCAGGGCAGGTAGCAGTGGAAACAGTTGGGCAATTGGTGGAGTACAGAGACGGCCAGTAGCAGAGCGTTCGTCTGTGTCAGTCAGGCCGATCTGTAGATTATACGTACAGTCGGCCGCCGTGCATACACACAGCTCAGCAGTCAGCCTGTCGTGCCGTGTGGGAGCGGCGTGGTCGGTTCAACACGGCGATTGGTGCGAATGGCGTGATCACGTGTCTCCAGACTGAAAGTAGAGTGCTCCGGTGGCAGACACACAAGTTGGGTGTGACGTCATTTTTTGCCTAAACTGGTATGCCAGCAACGATTTGACTGAGCAACAAATTTTGACCGCGACATCTGTCTACTGGATATCAACGTCGCTTGGCGTCCATGTGAGTACAGTTGTGGATTGGCTTTTGCAAAGTTTTTTTTTATAGGATCGTGTGTTACCGCTACATGCTCCGATTGTTTTCATATCAAACGCGGAAATAACCGAGATACTGTTATCCGAAAAAAGCTTTGCGTGCAAACGCTCCCAAGACGAGTTCGGAAAAATCCGCAGGCTGCACTGAACGCCATAGGGACAGTCCCTATTTGGGTTTGGAGAATGTGGCCATAGCCGTGTGAAATAACTATTGTTTTTATTGATTAGAGAATTTCCCTTTCCACGTATCGTCTGTAAAGTTATCAGCCCAGAGCCCGCGTTTGATTCAGATTACACACACACAAGAAAATTGGAGTGAAAAAGAAGGCAATTGACTGAAACTAGTCTCTTCGCAGCAGCATTAGTGGGTCTTTTAAAACCGGAGCCTTTACTTTGCTTGCGGCTGTATGAACTCGTCCTTCTAGCGGGGCCCTTTTACATCGTTTCCGAAAGGGTGTGCTTGTGTGTTTAGAACGCCAGTAACATTTTTTTTCATATTTCTATTTCGTAGAATGGCCTTCTTCAGATGGTGCTATAGCGTTTTTCCCCTCGTTATTTGACCAGGGCTGGGTGGGAAAAAAAGCATTCATATTTGCTTTTCTCATAACCCTGGTATAATGAATGTTGGTTTCGCTTCGTTTCTCTCATTTTCGTGTCTTCTCTCTCTCTCTCTCTCTCTCTCTCTCTCTCTCTCTCTTTCCATACCCCGTAGTTGTCTCAGCTCTCTCTCTCTCTTCTCTCTCTCTCTCTCTCTCTTCCCCCCCCCTTTTTTTTTACCCCCCCCCCTTTTTTTTACCCTACGTTCACATGTTTACCACTGCGGTATTGACAGCTGATTATTTGTGTTGCATTGTGCGAGATTTTGTTATCCGTTTGCATGTAATTTTCTTGATTTGCTCTTTTATTATTTTTTCTGATTTGACCAGGAGAGAACAGTAAAACCTTCATTCTGGGCCACCTTCGCCCTCAAACCAGTTTTCGGGCGAAAGTGGCCCAGAATAAAGGTTTACTGTTCTCTGACAAGTAAGACTTCAAACTATGTTTTCTTAATCATTTTCGCGCATACAGTCATTTTCAATACCATCATTTTTTTCAGAGACAGTCACTAAACTAAAACTTGGCTGAGACCCTCTGCGAACACCCCTAATTAGAGGGCTTGGGGTTTGTGGCAGGCAGTACCCTGAACGGATCCTATGACCTGTAATTATGGCGCCATAAGGTAGGGCTGGCGTCACCTGGCCGTGTGGCGAAGGGTTGCCTGTGATATTTTCATTTAGACACGGAGCCATAGACATACGTGTTCTGCGTTTCACAAAATACGTCGCGCGCCACACAGACACACACACACACACACACACTCACACACTCACACACGCACACACAACACAGACACACACACGCAGACACACAGACACCTGTAGACAAACACACACACACACACACACACACACACACACACACACACTTCTTCGCATACTTTTCTGTGTCACCTTCCTGACTGCTGTCTACCTCCCTCCTCTCTTCCACACATGCACCCCCAACCCCTCCACCACCACCTCCGCCACCCCCCACCCCCCAACACACACGCACACACAACACACACACCACACAACGGACAGACAGGCAGACAGACAGACAGGCAGACAGACATC
>JAFLJL010003122.1:36048-44364 GCA_018398815.1 Conus ventricosus | reverse complement strand
TTAAAAAAGGGGCATCTTAAAATATGTTTTATCGTTTTTTTATAGAATTAGTTCTCAAATGGTTTAGCTCCGGTAACACCTCGACAGGGAATCCCCAAAAATGGATTCGTGGAATTCCAAGTTGGAAAATTTTAGGTTCCTTGGGCGGATGATTCCGGAATCGGGCTAAACGATACTGAGAGAGGCTTTTGTCTCTGAGCCTCTCTGTGTGTTTTTCCACCATAACCTACATTATAAATTTCCCCACCACGGAGCACCATTGGTCTGTGTGACCGACCATCTGTTGAACAAGTACCATTGGTCCGTGTTGACCGACCATCTGTTGAACGAGCACCATTGGTCTGTGTGACCGACCATCTGTTGAACGAGCACCATTGGTCTGTGGACCGACCATCTGTTGAACGAGCACCATTGGTCTGTGTGACCGACCATCGCTGAACGAGCACCATGGTCTGTGGACCGACCATCTGCTGAACGAGCACCATTGGTCTGTGTGACCGAACCATCTGCTGAACGAGCACCATTGGTCTGTGTGACCGACCATCTTTGAACGGATACCATTGGTCTGTGTGACGACCATCTGTTGAACAGTACCATTGGTGCTCATTAAAGCAGCTTCAGTAATTCAAAGCGTTGGATCGAGAGTGCACACACACACAGCGCTGCGCGCGGGCAAACACACACACACACACAACACACACACACACACAGAGTGAAATGATAGAGACTGTGTATAGAAATATACACAACTGTATACAGAAATATACATCAACATATATATATATATGCATCTATGTATGTCATATTCCTATATCGATCTGATTTACCTATCCTATTACTATCTATCTATCACATAACATACAAACATAACATTATGTGTACAACACATCTATCTATATATATATATATATCTACATATATATAGAATGCTGAACAAATAAGTAATGGGGAAAAACAAGTGCAGGTTAACAATTCTTCAGTCGTTATAGTAATGACTTGGCAAGACTTGAACTTAAAAAAAAGAAAAAATTTTGAAGATGAAGAAAATGGGGTAATATATTATAAATAGAGAAGCCTTTCACTAGCTGCCTGAGGGAATCATCGTAATCTCTCCTGAAAGCACATTTATTTGTATTGCCTGTTCCTAGGCCTTTCGTCCGCTGGATCGGACTCATCAGGGAGACACGGCTGATTGTGTCAGTGCTCTTGGGTCAAATAGAGACACACCACAGTCCATAATTCTGTGTGTTCTCACCACCAAGGGTTCAAAAAGAATCCAACAGCACCCTCCAAAGCAGCCAGCGAAGGGGTGGTAAATGGAACAAACACAAGTGTGGAGATAAAAAAGTTGCGAAAAACAAAAAGCATTATTCAAACAATATAAATATACGGGACAATTTGAGCCTATGCTTGAGGATCCATCAAGGATGCAAGGAGAGATAAAAGATTGGAACAGTCTAGTGGTCAGCTCTGCTGTTCAATAACCCAAGCATTGTGAGTTGCTAAGAATTGGTACGAACAACCTTTACTTGGATCTCCTAAGAGATGCAATCTCCATGATTGACCAAACAATAGAATGCTGAACAAATAAGATTGGGGAAACAGTGCAGGTTAACAATCTTCTTCCAGTCGTTGTAGTATGACTTGGCAAATTTGAACTTTAAAAAAAAAATTTGAAGATGAAGAAAATGGGGGTAATATATTATAAATATGAAAGCCTTTCACTAGCTGCCTGAGGGAATCATCGTAATCTCTCCTGAAAGCACTTTATTTGTATTGCCTGTTCCTAGGCCTTCGTCCGCTGGATCGGACTCATCATGGGAGACACGGCTGATTGTTCAGTGCTCTTGGTGGTCAAATAGAGACACACACAGTCCATAATTCTGTGGTGTTCTCACCACCAAGGGTTCAAAAAAGAATCCAACAGCACCCTCAAGCACCAGCGAAGGGGTGGTAAATGGAACAAAACACAAGGTGGAGATGAAAAAGTTGCTGAAAAACAAAAGCATTATTCAAACAATATATATATATATATAATATATATATATATATAAATATTTATATACTACTCCAAAACAAGTTAGGGCCACCCTCCGATCTTCACCTGCTGTCGACAACTCGGTTTATGACGCGAGTGTTTTTGAAATCGTACAAATTAACTTTGTGTTGCTGTGTGTTGCTAAAGCAGTGCACTGTCAGATTGAAGCATGTGAAAAAATCCGCTTGACACCAGGTTCATGCGGAGCAACACGAGAAACGCGAAAGTCATGGAAAATTGTTGTGTTTTTGCTGTACCCCCTAGTACTGGACAGGAATCAGCAATGCGAGAGAAATGGGTTGCACGTGCACGCGCTCTACTGAGAACGCGTTCACCACCTTTTAGGGCTGCCAGTGCGTATTTAAAGGGGCTAACCAGCTGCCAAATACCATGCCACCAAGACGAAAGTTCAGTGACACAAACCGAGGACGAGCGCTGGCATGGATCCAGGATGGAATTGCTATACGGAAGTGGCAAGAAGATCGAGTGAGCCACTCCGTGATACAGAGACTTTGAGACCGTGTCCCATGCAACTGACGGTGCGAACGGCACCGTACTGGCAGACCCAGTTCAACGACAAGATGGCAGGACCGATACATTGTGGCGCAGGCTCTGCGCGATCGGACTTCCACCGCCAGCGGGCTGAGAGACCAACTCAGAGCAGCAGCAACACGAATGTCAGCGACCAGACAATTCGGAATCGTTTGCGTGCGGCAAATCTTGCGTCAAGGGCTGCTGCTGTTCGTACGACACTTCTGCCACGCCACAGGGTGGCCCGTACAGCCTGGTGCACACAGCATGTGAGGTGGATGTGAGGCAATGGTCCAACGTCCTCTTCACAGATGAATCCCGATTCACCATGAGGTTCAATGACGGCAGGGTGCGCGTCTGGAGACGTGTCGCGAACGATTCACAATGCCACTGTAGAGAGCACGATCGATATGGTGGTGGTCTGTCATGATGTGGGGAGGCATCAGTTTCAACCACCGCACTCTCCTGCACCACGTCCCCGGCAAATCTGACAGGGCAGCGCTACAGGGATGAAATTCTGAACCCTGTGGCACTACCAACCCTGCAAGCCATTGGTAATGGCGCTGTTCTGCAGACGATAATGCTCGTCCACATCGTGCTGCGTCGTCACCAACTTTCTCCAACAGCAGGGTGTCGTCAGGTTGCCGTGGCCAGCCAACTCGCCGACCTATCACCCATTGAACACCTCTGGATGTGTTGGGACGGGCTGTCCGACGCAACCATCCTCCTGCAGCCAATCAACAAGAGCGGTCCAGTTCCTGCAGCAGGAATGGCCGCCATCCCTCAAGCGACTCTCCGCAACCCATTCGGTCCATGCGTCGCCGTTGCACAGCCTGTCTCGCTGCAAGAGGTGGTCATACCCGATATTGAATGAACTTTCATGTCAGAGGCCATGTTTGTGAATTGTCCATTTCAACCTCCTGACTTCAAATACACGTTCCGAGGAGTGTGTGCTTTTGTAACTCGGTTTTTGTTTATCCGGTTTGACACTGAATGAAATTAATTTTCACTCTGATTCAAGTTCATGTCTTCATGCTTTGATTTTACAGTGCGTTGTAACAGTGGCCCTTAACTTGTTTTGAGTAGTATATATACACACTCTCTGAGTCTCCTAACTGGTTAGGGAGGGAGAGAGTGAAAAGGGCAGATAGTGGGGGGTATAGGTGAGGGGAGAGAGGGGAGATAGGACAGAGACGGCGATAAGGGTTGGAAGGGGGAGGTTTTGAGGCAGAGACGGCTCCATAGGCAAGTGACAAACTCTATCCTCGGGTCAGAGAGGGAGATGAGTGAGGGAGAATAAAAGATGGCCCAGGGGCTGGGGTCAGGGACCCAAGAGTGGGAGGCCTGGGGAATGGGTTGGGGACCTCGGGGGGCAGGGAGGTGGGGTCCCTTGGTGTTAGGGGGTAGGGAGTTTAAAGGGTCTTGGGTGCTGGTCCCCAGGGATTGGGGGATACAATAATTAGGGGGTCCCTGGGGGAGGGGGGGGAGGACAAGGACTGGGGGATGTGGGACTTGGGGGCTAGGATGGGGGGCCGGTGATCTTGGGGTAGTGGGCGAATGATGAATGGGTGTGGGGTGGATGGGGTGTGGAGTTGGTGATCTGGGGGGGTGGGAGGGGGGGGCTGGGTGGTTGGGGTGATGGTGAGGGGCCTGACACCCCCCTGAAGTTTTTCTCTCCCCCCCCCCCCCCCCCCCCCCCCCCGAAAGAAATTGAAAATTAGCGAACGTGTCATCATTGTGATTTGACGTCATTGTAGGTTTAAGAAAAACGTCATTATACTGATGACGATCTCTGCAATGCGTCACTGTCAATAACATTCGATAAGGCAATCGCCGAAATATTTGTAGTCCGAAAAGTGTTGTTGTTTTGTTTTTCTTGTGTAATGATATCTATATCTAATCTATCGATCTATCTATCTATCTATCTATCTAATCTATCTATATAGTTGGTGTATGTGAGTGTGTGCGTGCGTGCGTGCGTGCGTGCTTTGCGCGCGCGCGCGCGCGAGTGTGTGTGTGTACAGACTGTGAGAGACGGACCGAGTCCGTAGCCGTTAGAGATAGTCAAAGTGAACTGTTCGCACGTCGTCGTCGTCGGAGGACAATTTTCACAGACACAGGTACATGGTACGCCTCCTTGCTGGAGTTAAAAGAGACATATGGTAGACGCCATCGTGCACCATCATCTTCTTTACGGACCTGTAGATCTAGCACCATCCTCTTTACGGACCTGTAGATTGAGCACCATCTTCTTTACGGACCTGTAAATTGAGCACCGTCATCTTTACGGCCATGTAGATTGAGCACCGTCATCTTCTTTACGGAACTGTAGATTGAGCACCGTCATCTTTACGGACCTGTAGATTGAGCACCGTCATCTTCTTTACGGACCTGTAGACTGAGCACCGTCATCTTTACGGACCTGTAGATTGAGCACCGTCATCTCTTTACGGCCATGTAGATTGACACCGTCATCTTCTTTACGGACCTGTAGATGAGCACCGTCATATTTACGGCCATGTAGATTGAGCACCGTCATCTTTACGGACCTGTAGATTGAGCACCGTCATCTTTACGGACCTGTAGATTGAGCACCGTCATCTTCTTTACGGACCTGTAGATTGAGCACCGTCATCTTTACGGGCCAGTAGATTGAGCACCGTCATCTTCTTTACGGACCTGTAGATTGAGCACCGTCATCTTCTTTACGGACCTGTAGATTGAGCACCATCATCTTTACGGACCTGTAGATTCAGCACCGTCATCTTTACGGCCATGTAGATTGAGCACCGTCATCTTTACGGACCTGTAGATGAGCACCGTCATCTTTACGGACCTGTAGATTGAGCACCGTCATCTCTTTAACGACCTGTAGATTGAGCACCGTCATCTTTACGGGCCAGTAGATGAGCACCGTCATCTTCTTTTACAGACCTGTAGATTGAGCACCGTCATCTTTACAGACCTGTAGATTGAGCACCGTCATCTTTACGGGCCTGTAGATTGAGCACCGTCATCTTTACAGACCTGTAGATTGAGCACCGTCATCTTCTTTACGGACCTGTAGATTGAGCACCGTCATCTTCTTTACGGACCTGTAGATTGAGCACCGTCATCTTACGGCCATGTAGATTGAGCACCGTCATCTTCTTTACGGACCTGTAGATTGAGCACCGTCATCTTTACGACCTGTAGATTGAGCACCGTCATCTTCTTTACGACCTGTAGATTGAGCACCGTCATCTTCTTTACGGACCTGTAGATTGAGCACCATCATCTTTACGGACCTGTAGATTGAGCCGGTCATCTTTACGGGCCTGTAGATTGAGCACCGTCATCTTTACGGACCTGTAGATTGAGCACCGCATCTTTACGGGCCAGTAGATTGAGTACCGTCATCTTTACGGGCCAGTAGATTCACACCGTCAGGCAACGGAAAGTCATTCTCGTGCAGATTTCTTTTGCCTCGGTCCATCGAGGAAAATCAATTCACCATGAAACGTTTTGTTTTTTGTTTTTTGAGTGGGGAGGGGGTGGGGAAGGGGGTTAAGGAGGTACGAGGCACGGAGGTACAGGGGATCGAATACCTGGGAAACTGGCAAAACAAGGGAAGATACTCGAAAGAGAGGGAGGGCCACACACACACACACACCACACACACACACACACACACACACACACACACACACACACATAAACACACACACACACACAGGATAAATAAAGAAAATAGCAAACAGAGAGAGAGAGAGAGAGAGAGAGAGAGAGAGAGAGAGAGAGAGAGAGAGACAGACAGACAGACAGACAGACAGAGAGACAGAAAAACAGACAGAGACAGAGAGACAGAGTCAGACAGACAGACAAAGACCAGAGACAGAGACAAGGAGAGACAGAATCACACACACACACACACACACACACACACACACATGCGCGCACACACGAAAACTTGCACGAATGCACGCACGCACGCACGCACTCACATACACGCACAGAGAGAGAGAAAGAAAAAGAGAGAGGGGGAGCAAGAGAGAGAGAGAGAGAGAGAGAGAGAGAGAGAGAGAGAGAGCAGTACACATATACACACAGAGAAAGAGACTGGCAAAGACAGTTGAGGCACAAGAATTTACTCCCACACAAATTTTGCTTCGGAAGAAAACCCTCGTATGAGAAAAACCCTCCGAATAAAATTCTAAGACGTGAATTTTAAACTGTAGTACGTGAATTTTACTCGCCTGCCAAAAAGTGACGTGCAGAATTTTACTCTAAACTGAAAATTCGTATTGGGCTTTCACTGTTTGCTAAACAACAACATTAATGTTATGCATCTCTTTCCCTGTGATGTTTGATTGGTGTGTGTGTGTGTGTGTGTGTGTGTGTGTGGTGTGTGTGTGTGTGTGTGTGTGTATGGCGTGTGTGTGGTGGCGTGTGTGTGTGCGCGCGAGCGCGCGTGTGTGCATGTGTGTGGTGTGTGTGTGTGTGTGTGTGTGTTGTGTGTGTGTGTGTGTGTGTGTGCGTGTGCACGCACGCGCACGCGCGCGCGTGTGTGTATGTGTGTGTATTTCTCTGTCTTTGTCTCTGTGTTTGTCTCCGTCTCTCCCTCCCCCCTCCTCCCTCCCCTCCCCCCCCCTGTCTGTCTGTCTATCTGTAGTCTCTCTCTGTCTCTCTCTCTTATCGCTCTCTGCTCTCTCTGTCTGTCGTTTTCCTTCACACACACACACATTCGCGCACACACGCACGCACGCATACACGCACAAACGCGTGCGCGCACGCGCGCACACACACACACACACACACACACACAACACCACACACACACACACCACACACACACACACACTGCGCGCGCACGTACGCACACACACACACACACACACACACACACACACACACACCACACACACACACACACACACACACACACGCCGATAACATCTTCAGATCCTTCTCCTCTCTATCCCTCCCCCCCCCCCCCCCCCCCTTTCCTCATCAGACGCTGTACGCTTACCTCAGTTTGTTTAATCACCATACACAACAGACGAACTTGTTCATGGTGAATCCAGAAAAAAGATGAATGTATTCTTGTGAATCCCGCAGTCACAAACTCATTTCAATATTCTAAAATTGACAGTTTACGCTAGTCACGCGTGATACCATCGAACAGCAGACTTCTGATTCCAAATGAAAAACAAACAAACAAATTGAACACTGCAAAATATTTGACACAGGTGACCGATTAGACCGAGTCCAGTTTTCTCTTCAACCTTAATAAACATTGGCCCCCCAGTACTGCGAACTGATGACATGGCCATGTAACCGCGACATGAAGACACAAATCCTGTCAGTTCTTTGTTCGCTGGCTCAGTGATCAAGTCACATGATTGCAGCCCTTGCAGATGCGGTGCTGGTTATAGCACATGTATTGGGAACTCGCACGGACAGATTATTGCATAGGCCAAAGGGTAAACAGACAACCCTACCTTTCGTGTTGATGAATTTCGTATTGAAGTGCGTACTGCGCTTATAACCATCCAGGTCACATTGATAAAGTAGAGTGTTGGTTAAAAGTGGATAGGAAATGGCCTATGGCTTGTTGATTTATGGGTTATAATTGAGAGATGGGGGGAGTGGGGAGAGAGAAGAGGGTTGTTGGGGAGGGGTGGGGTAAACAGGGCGGGGTGGGGTGGGGGGTGGGGGTGAGGGTGGAGGGAATGGGTGGGGTTATTGTGGTGTGGTAGTCATCGGAA
>JAFLJL010003122.1:20000-30048 GCA_018398815.1 Conus ventricosus | reverse complement strand
TACTCTAACTTTTAGTACAAGAAAGCTTTACATCACTAGTCCGGTCGAAAATCACATAAAAAAGACAACTCTTGATGACGGGGAATTAAGCTGATTCTTCCCGACAAGTCTCTATCAACCACGGGCAAATTCGCAAAACTAATGATGTTACCACTGCAGAGCCAACTGACCTATAATAAGGCAGTACTAATGTTTAAAGTCCATGCAAACATGGCGCCAACATATCTTGCTGAGTTTATCCAAATGGCAACAACGCGATATGATTCAAATAATTACATTCTACCACGTGTCCGCATTGATTTGTTCAAATCTAGTTTTGCATTTTTTGGTCCATCTGTGTGAACTCTCTTCCTCCGTCTGCCAAAACATGTCAATCACTGCCGTCCTTCAAATCAGCAGTACTTAAACATTTACTTGAACAATAAATCTAACCTTTTGATCATAGTCTCAACGCCCTATTTTTATGCTTGCTCTATATATCTAATGAAAATGTTGTGTGTGTGTGTGTGTGTGTGTGTGTGTGTGTGTGTGTGTGTGTGTGTGTGTGTGTGTGTGGTGTGGTGGATGTGGGTATGCGCATGCGTGCGTGTATGTGTGGGCGTGCATGCATGTGAGCGCGCGAGCGTATGTGTTTGACTGTGTTTGTGTAATTTTGTAATGGATTTTTTTTTTTTTTTTAAATAATATTATTCTTATTACTATGTTATTGTTAATATTATAATGTTGCTATATATATATATATATATATATATATACATATATATATATATATATATATATATATATATATATATATTTTTTTTTTTTTTTTTTTTTTTTTTTTCCCCATTGTTTCTGTCATTATTAATATGTGCAGTTTGTTTAGTTGAATGTTGTAGAATAGCAAGGACAGATTGGAAGAATAGGCACTGCCTAAAATCTCTGTCCTTGAGTAATAAAGTTTTTGAGTCTTGAGTCTTGAGTCTCTCTCTCTCTCTCTCCTCTCTCTCTCTCTCTCTCTCTCCCTCTCTCTCTCTCTCTCTCTCTCTCTCTCTCGCCATGTGCGTGTGTGTGTGTGTGTGTGTGTGTGGGTGCGCGCGCGCGCGCGCGCGCGCGTGTGTGTGTGTGTGTGTGTGTGTGTGTGTGTGTGTGTGTGTGTGTTGTGCACGCGTGTGCGTGCGTGCGTGCGTGCGTGTGTGTGTGTGTGTGTGTGTGTGTTGTGTGGTGTGTGTGTGTGGTGTGGTGTGTGTGTGTGTGTGAGTCAGTGCGTGAACGTGAACTGTTCATTCTTTCTCTCTCTCTCTCTCTCTCTCTCTCTCTCTCTCTCTCTCTCTCTCTCTCAAGGCATGCACGTAACCTATTTATATTGCCAATGTCACAAGCCCAGGGCAGTGCATGACGAGTGACATTGTCACAGCGCTTCACTTCAACTGTCGATGGGCCGGCCACGTCCGGTCCACCAGGGAGGGGCCAGAGTCCGCTCACTGACTTCTGGGCCTGCTCGTCAGCAGACCAAGTCAGTCACACAAACGTCACGTCACGTGAGAGACAGTAGGCTGTGTCCGCAACATGAGTGCTTCAGTTCTATTCTGTGCATGCTTTTAGAGCGTATCAGTCAGTAAATGGCAGACACATTTAGCGTCTCTTCTGAAAGACTAGAACCCAGCCTAGCCCCCACTTTCTAACGAAGTGGAGGGACATGAGGAGAAGGGGACAACTGTCACAGGATGAGAGAATTGATGTACTGCTGTTTGGCTGTAAATTTGTGTTCGATGAAAAGAAATACAATGACATATAATAACACCCAGATTCTATTTTTCTCGTCTATATGTTTTATGCAAAATAGTATCTTAGGAATTAAGTACGCATGGCTAAATTCGGCGCGCGCGCGTACACACACACACACACACACACACACACACACACACACACACACACACACACACACACACACGCATTGACGCACACACGCACGCATTCACGCATGCGCGCGCACACACACACACACACATCCACACTACACTACACAACACTGCACTATACACACACACACACACATACACTACACTACACTACACTACACTACACTACACTACACTACACTACACTACACTACACACATACACACACACTACACAACACTACACTACCCCTACACACACACACACACACACACCACACACACACACACACACACACACACACAAATAGACACTACACTACACTACACTACACTACACTACATACACTACACTACACTACACTACACTACACTACACTACACTACACACACATACACACACACTACAATACACTACACCACACACACACACACACACACACACACACACACACACACACACACACACACACACCAAAAAAACCTACACTACACACACAACTACACCCCACAACACACCCCAAACACACACACCCCCACAAACAACAAAACACAAAAACCCCACACCCCACACACACACACAACACCACTAACTACACTAACACACTACACAACACAAAACTACCTACACCACACCACACACCACACACACACACACAACACACACCACACCACACACAACAAACCGGTTACAATAAGCTGAGGCAGCTGATCATGGAGGCGGCTAGCCCCAAAATGTGAATAAGCACCCCGTCGTTTTACAGTGATGATGATAAGACATCCGTCATTTGACAGGGCGAAAGAGACAATCCGGGCATTTGACGTGATGAGGATGATAGAAAACCGTCTTTGACTGTGACGAGAAAGAGACTGCCCGTCAGTTTTACTGAGATGATAGAGACCATCCGTCAGTTTTACCAGCGATGATGATAGAAACAACCGTCATTTGACAGTGCAATAGAACCTCCGTCAGTTTACGTGACATGATAGAACTTCCCGTCATTTGCAGTGAGATGAACAGACAAACCCGTTTTACAGGACGAGATACGACTGTTCTTCATTTTACAGTGACGATGATAGAGACTACCTTTCAGTTTTTACATATGATGAAAAATACCTTTCCCCCTTTGACGACATTCCTGTCATTTTTTCCGGATGAGATAGAGACTATCCTGTCAGTTTTACAGACTTCCTTCAGTTTTTCAGTAAAGATAGAACTATCCTGTCCCTTTTACAGACTACCTTCTTTTACGGGGTTTTAAAGACACCTGTCAGTTTTACAGACTATCCTGTCAGTTTGACATGAGATGATCAACTATCCGTCAGTTTTACAGTGAGATGACAGACTTTCCGTCGTTTTTGACAGGATAGTAAGACATCCTGTCATTTAAGGCATGAAGAGACTATCCTGTTTTTTACCACTATCCGTCAGTTTGACAGGATGATGATAGAGACTATCCGTCAGTTTGACAATGATGAAGAACAAACCTTTCCGTTTGACAGGACGATGAAGACTACCGTCAGTTTGCAGTGAGATGATAAGACATCCTGTCGTTTTACAGACGCCCCCTCATTTTTTACGTGAGATGATAAGAAAACCAAAATTTGACATGATGAGATAGAGACATCCTGTTAGTTTTTACAGTGAATGATAGACATTCGTTTGTTTGACAGACTATCCTGTCAGTTTATATGATGACATAGACTATCCGTCAGTTTGACAGTGATAGAAAGACTGTCCTGTCATTTTTTACAGTGACGATGAAGAGACTACCCTTTCCTTGACATGAGATGAAAGACGCCTGTCAGTTTTACAGGGTGATGATAGAGACTATCCCTTCAGTTGACAGGATATATGATACTATCCTGCATTTGACATGAAGAAAATAGCGACACATTCAGTTTGACATGACGATAAAGAACACCTGTCAGTTTAACATGAGATAAAGAGACGTTCCTGTCCGTTTGAAAAATGATGATGATAGAGCTATCCGTCTTTTTTTAGGATGATGATGGGGAAATATCCGTCAGTGTGACAGACATCCGTCAGTTTGACATTGACGAGAAGAGACACTTTCGTTTTGTAAGATGAAAGAGAATATCCCTCAGTTTGACAGACAAACCTGTCAGTTTACAGTGACATATAGAACTTCCCCGTCGTTTGAGTGGATATAGAGATTACTGTCAGTTTGACAGACTTTCCTGTCATTTGACATGACGATGAAAAGCTATCTTTTCATTTTTTTGTGAATGATAAGACTACATGTCAGTTTGACAGACTAACCTGTCAGTTTGACAGTTTATAAAAAGACTATCCGTCAGTTTGACAACACCCCGTCATTTGACAGTGACAGAAGACTAACCTGCAGTTTGACAGACTCCTGCGTTTGACGTGGTGATGAAAGAGACAAATTGCATTGTTTGGGTGATGATAAAATTGTATTTTGACAGTGAGAGAAAAGACACCTGCAGTTTTTTTTACAGGATGAAGAAAACTACCCGGTTTTGGGTTACAGTGATGATAAGAACTGTCCCGGGGCAGTTTGACATGAGAGAAGAACACCGTCAGTTTTTACAGTGAGATGAAGAGACTAAACCTGTCAGTTTGACGTGACGTTTTTTTTGGACTACCGCAGTTTGACTGTTACAAAGAGACTTTCCTGTCAGTTTGACAGTGATATGATGGAACTATTCTTCATTTGACAGTGATATAAGAGACTATCCCGTCATTTAAAAGGACGATGATACAATATCCTTTAGTTTGACAGTGACGAGAACAGACTGCGTCATTTTGACAGTGAGAGATAGAACTTTTCCCGTCATTTGACAGGATGATGAAAACACTAACCTTCAGTTTGACAGACAATCGGGGAAAATTATCATTGCCAGAATGGTGTACGAGGTGGACCGGGGGGGTCTATCAATGAGGAACCAATCGGCCCCCACAATTGCAGGGGGAAGGAACCGCGACTCTGTTTTCCCCAAAACTATTCCACCTGAACCCATTTTTAAAAAAATGCCAATCAGAAACACTTTTTTTAAAAACTTCGGTCTTTTTCCCCCTGTAAAAAAAAGACATCTTAATTTTGTTTTTTTGTTTTTTTTATAGAAATTTTTTCAAATGGTTTTTCCCGGTAACCCCTCACAGGGAAACCCAAAATGGAAAACTTAAATTTCCAATTGGAATTCAGGTTCCGGCGGGTGAAAACCGGAATCGTCCGCGAAACTGAAGGCTTTTTTCCTGATGCCTCTCTGGGTTTTTTTCCAGCCATAACCTACATTATACTCCCCACCACGGAGCACCATTGGTCTGTGTGACCGACCATCTGTTGAACAAGTACCATTGGTCTGTGTGACCGACCATCTGTTGAACGAGCACCATTGGTCTGTGTGACCGACCATCTGTTGAACGAGCACCATTGGTCTGTGTGACCGACCATCTGTTGAACGAGCACCATTGGTCTGTGTGACCGACCATCTGCTGAACGAGCACCATTGGTCTGTGTGACCGACCATCTGCTGAACGAGCACCATTGGTCTGTGTGACCGACCATCTGCTGAACGAGCACCATTGGTCTGTGTGACCGACCATCTGTTGAACGAGTACCATTGTCTGTGTGACCGACCATCTGTTGAACAAGTACCATTGGTGCTCATTAAAGCAGGCTTCAGTAATTCAATAGCGTTGGATCGAGAGTGCACACACACACACGCATGCGCGCGGGCAAACACACACACACACACACACACACACACACACAGAGTGATAATGATAGAGACTGTGTATAGAAATACACATACTGTATACAGAAATATACACATACATATATATATATATGCATCTATGTATGTGCATATTCCTATATCGATCTGATTTACCTATCTATCTATCTATCTATCTATCTACATAACATTACAAACATAACATATTATGTGTACACACACATCTATCTATATATATATATATATCTACATATATATAGAATGCTGAACAAATAAGTAATGGGGAAAAACAAGTGCAGGTTAACAATTCTTCAGTCGTTATAGTAATGACTTGGCAAAGACTTGAACTTAAAAAAAGAAAAAATTTTGAAGATGAAGAAAATGGGGGTAATATATTATAAATATGAGAAGCCTTTCACTAGCTGCCTGAGGGAATCATCGTAATCTCTCCTGAAAAACACATTTATTTGTATTGCCTGTTCCTAGGCCTTTCGTCCGCTGGATCGGACTCATCAGGGAGACACGGCTGATTGTGTCAGTGCTCTGGTGTCAAATAGAGACACACCACAGTCCATAATTCTGTGGTGTTCTCACCACCAAGGGTTCAAGAAAGAATCCAACAGCACCCTCAAAGCAGCCAGCGAAGGGGTGGTAAATGGAACAAAACACAAGTGTGGAGATAAAAAAAGTTGCTGAAAAACAAAAAGCATTATTCAAACAATATAAAATATACGGGACAATCTTTGAGCCTATGCTTGAGGATCCATTCAAGGATGCAAGGGAGATAAAAAGATATGGAACAGTCTGAGTGGTCAGCTCTGCTGTTCAATAACCCAAGCATTGTGAGTTGCTAAGAATTGTACAGAACAACCTTTACTTGGATCTCCTAAGAGATGCAATCTCCCACTGATTGACCAAACAATAGAATGCTGAACAAATAAGTAGTGGGGAAAACAAGTGCAGGTTAACAATTCTTCAGTCCGTTGTAGTAATGACTTGGCAAAGATTTGAACTTTAAAAAAAAAAATTGAAGATGAAGAAAATGGGGGTAATATATTATAAATATGAGAAGCCTTTCACTAGCTGCCTGAGGAATCATCGTAATCTCTCCTGAAAGCACATTTATTTGTATTGCCTGTTCCTAGGCCTTTCGTCCGCTGGATCGGACTCATCAGGGAGACACGGCTGATTGTGTCAGTGCTCTTGGTGTCAAATAGAGACACACCACAGTCCATAATTCTGTGGTGTTCTCACCACCAAGGGTTCAAAAAAGAATCCAACAGCACCCTCAAAGCAGCCAGCGAAGGGGTGGTAAATGGAACAAAACACAAGTGTGGAGATGAAAAAAGTTGCTGAAAAACAAAAAGCATTATTCAAACAATATATATATATATATATATATATATATATATATATATATATATATATATACTACTCAAAACAAGTTAAGGGCCACCCTCCGATCTTCACCTGCTGTCGACAACTCGGTTTATTGACGCGAGTTTTTGAAATCGTAACAAATTAACTTGTGTTGCTGTGTTGCTAAAGCAGTGCACATGTCAGATTGAAGCATGTGAAAAAATCCGCTTGACACCAGGTTCATGCTGAGCAACACGAGAAACGCGAAAGTCATGGAAAATTGTTGTGTTTTCGCTGTACCCCCTAGTACTGGACAGGATCAGCATGCGAGAGAAATGGGTTGCACGTGCACGGCGCTCTACTGATGAACGCGTTCACCACCTTTTAGGCTGCCAGTGCGTATTTAAAGGGGCTAACCAGCTGCCCAAATAACCATGCCACCAAGACGAAAGTTCAGTGACACAAACCGAGGACGAGCGCTGGCATGGATCCAGGATGGAATTGCTATACGGGAAGTGGCAAGAAGAGTCGGAGTGAGCCACTCCGTGATACAGAGACTTTGAGACCGTGTCCATGCAACTGGACGGGTGGCAGAACGGCACCGTACTGGCAGACCCAGTTCAAAAGACAAGATGGCAGGACCGATACATTGTGGCGCAGGCTCTGCGCGATCGACTTCCACCGCCAGCGGGCTGAGAGACCAACTCAGAGCAGCAAGCAACACGAATGTCAGCGACCAGACAATTCGGAATCGTTTGCGTGCGGCAAATCTTGCGTCAAGGGCTGCTGCTGTTCGTACGACACTTCTGCCACGCCACAGGGTGGCCCGTACAGCCTGGTGCACACAGCATGTGAGGTGGATTGTGAGGCAATGGTCCAACGTCCTCTTCACAGATGAATCCCGATTCACCATGAGGTTCAATGACGGCAGGTGCGCGTCTGGAACGTGTCGGCGAACGATTCACAGATGCCACTGTAAGAGAGCACGATCGATATGGTGGTGGTCTGTCATGATGTGGGAGGCATCAGTTTCAACCACCGCACTCTCCTGCACCACGTCCCCGGCAATCTGACAGGGCAGCGCTACAGGGATGAAATTCTGAACCCTGTGGCACTACCAACCCGCAAGCCATTGGTAATGGCGCTGTTCTGCAGGACGATAATGCTCGTCCACATCGTGCTGCTGTCGTCACCAACTTTCTCCAACAGCAGGTGTCGTCAGGTTGCCGTGGCCAGCCAACTCGCCCGACCTATCACCCATTGAACACCTCTGGATGTGTTGGGACGGGCTGTCCGACGCAACCATCCTCCTGCAGCCATCAACAAGAGCTGGTCCAGTTCCTGCAGCAGGAATGGGCCGCCATCCCTCAAGCGACTCTCCGCAACCTCATTCGTCCATGCGTCGCCGTTGCACAGCCTGTCTCGCTGCAAGAGGTGGTCATACCCGATATTGAATGAACTTTCATGTCAGAGGCCATGTTTGTGAATTGTCCATTTCAACCTCCTGACTTCAAATACACGTTCCGAGAGTGTGTGCTTTTGTAACTCGGTTTTTTGCTTTATCCGGTTTGACACTGAATGAAATTAAATTTTCACTCTGATTCAAGTTCATGTCTTTCATGCTTTTGATTTTACAGTGCGTTGTAACAGTGGCCCTTAACTTGTTTTGAGTAGTATATATACACACTCTCTGAGTCTCCTAACTGGTTAGGGAGGGAGAGAGGTGAAAAGGGCAGATAGTGGGGGGTATGGTGAGGGGAGGAGAGAGGGAGATAGGACAGAGACGGCGATAGGGTTGGAAGGGGGAGGTTTTGAGGCAGACGGCTCCATAGGCAAGTGACAAACTCTATCCTCGGGTCAGAGAGGGAGATGAGTGAGGGGAGAATAAAAGATGGCCAGGGGCTGGGGTCAGGGACCCAAGAGTGGGAGGCCTGGGGAATGGGTTGGGGACCTCGGGGGGCAGGGAGGTGGGGTCCCTTGGTGTTAGGGGGTAGGGAGTTTAAGGGTCTTGGGTGCTGGTCCCCAGGGATTGGGGGATACAAATAATTATGGGGGTCCCTGGGGGGAGGGGGGGGGGAGGACAAGGACTGGGGATGTGGGACTTGGGTGCTAGGATGGGGGGCCGGTGATCTTGGGGTAGGTGGGCGAATGATGAATGGGTTGGGGTGGATGGGGTGTGGAGTTGGGTGATCTGGGTGGGGTGGGGAGGGGGGGGCTGGGTGGTTGGGTGATGGTGAGGGGCCTGACACCCCCCTGAAGTTTTTCTTCTCCCCCCCCCCCCCCCCCCCCCCCCCCCCCCCGAAAGAAATTGAAAATTAGCGAACGTGGTCATCATTGTGAGTTTGACGTCATTGTAGGGTTTATAGAAAAACGTCATTATACTGATGACGATCTCTGCAATGCGTCACTGTCAATAAGCATCGATAAAGGCAATCGCCGAAATATTTGTAGTCCGGAAAAGTGTTGTTGTTTTGTTTTTCTTGTGTATGATATCTATATCTATATCTATCGATCTATCAATCTATCTATCTATCTATCTATCTATATATGTGTGTGTATGTGAGTGTGTGCGTGCGTGCGTGCGTGCGTGCTTGTGCGCGCGCGCGCGCGCGAGTGTGTGTGTGTACAGACTGTGAGAGACGGACCGAGTCCGTAGCCGTTAGAGATATTCAAAGTGAACTGTTCGCAGCGTCGTCGTCGTCGGAGGACAATTTTCACAGACACAGGTACATGGTACGCCTCCTTGCTGGAGTTAAAAGAGACATATGGTAGACGCCATCGTGCACCATCATCTTCTTTACGGACCTGTAGATCTAGCACCATCCTCTTTACGGACCTGTAGATTGAGCACCATCTTCTTTACGGACCTGTAAATTGAGCACCGTCATCTTTACGGCCATGTAGATTGAGCACCGTCATCTTCTTTACGGAACTGTAGATTGAGCACCGTCATCTTTACGGACCTGTAGATTGAGCACCGTCATCTTCTTTACGGACCTGTAGACTGAGCACCGTCATCTTTACGGACCTGTAGATTGAGCACCGTCATCTTCTTTACGGCCATGTAGATTGAGCACCGTCATCTTC
>JAFLJL010003122.1:0-10000 GCA_018398815.1 Conus ventricosus | reverse complement strand
AAGGATAACGTAGTCATGGCTTGTTTTTCAGATCTCTCTCTCTCTCTCTGTCTCTCTAACACATTCCAATTGAGAACATCAACAAGGATAACGTAGGCTTGTTTTTCAGATCTCTGTCTCTCTGTCTCTCTAACACATTCCAATTGAAAACATCAACAAGGATAACGTAGTCATGGCTTTTTTTCAGATCTCTCTCTCTCTCTCTCTCTCTCTCTCTCTCTCTTCTCTCTCTCTCTCTCTCTCTCTCTCTCTCTCTCTCTCTCTCTGCTCGTAGCGTGTGTGTGTGTGTGTGTGTGTGTGTGTGTGTGTGTGTGTGTGTGTGTGTGTGTGTGTGTGTGTGTGTGTGGTTTGCGCGCTCGCAATTGTAAGTGCGAGCGAAATTGTGTGTTCGAGCTGTGCGAGTCTGAGAGAGTGCTACATACGGTGTTGATTTTGTATGTATCTTTCAGTATACTCAATTTTACGATTATATACTTGGTGTGAGCAAGTTTTGTAAATGATCGTGATCAGTAGAAATGTTACAGCGTCAGTGTGTTTGATTTCATTTTTGTTTCTTGACCTCATTGCAGATAGGTCGGTGGCCTTTGCAATTAAAATTTTCCGAGTTCCGAGTTCTCTCTCTCTCTCTCTCTCTCTCTCTCTCTCTCTCTCTCTCTCTCTCTCTCTCTCTCTCTCTCTCAGAGACGTGAAAGAAATTTCCTTTTCGTCTCTCTCTCTCTCTCTCTCTCTCTCTCTCTCTCTCTCTCTCTCTCTCTCTCTCTCTCTCTCTCTCTCTCTCTCCTCAACAGATATTCCAATGACCAAGCTTTTAACGATTTGGGAAACTGCTTATAAATGTGTGCCAAGAATTTCAATTAATAATACTGAATGGTATGGAATCATTACATTTTCCAGGGGTTATACATACATATCACAAACAGGTTGCAGTGTTGTTGACTATTTTATTGTTTCCTGTAGTTTACTGCCAAAATGCCAAAAAATGAATATTTTTCCAATGACCGAATCAAAACATTTGCCTGTAGACCTCTACATGAATACTTCTTGTGGTGTTGCTTCCAGTAAAATTGAATCAAAGTCCTTTTCAATAAGAAAATATAAATGGGATGAAGAGAAAAAGATTTATAGATAGAATGAAATCAAATCATGTTAAAGATTTATTAGATATAGCAGCATCATTGATTGATGTTGACATTAATGGAGCACTCAATACGTTTAATGAATGTTTCGATTATGCGGGTGAGTGTATGGAAAGATTAATCGTAATTAGAGGTGAAAAGCAGCAAGCATGGTTCGATCAGGAATGTCGACAACAAAGGAAATCGCTTAGACAAGATTTAAGGAAGATTTGTAACGCACGTTTGAGTAAAGATGATAATAGTATTTGCACACAGCCAAGAAAAGATCTTGACAACGACAGGACTAAGTATTCACAAAAAAAGAAGAGAATACAAGGAACTCCTAAGACACAAGAAAAAAGCACACAAAGAACAAATCATTGCTAATCTGCAGAACAACATAAAAGACCCAAAGAGATTTTGGGATACTATCAGATCTGTTCAAACCAAAAAACAAAAGGTCAAAACTCAATTTTTACCGAAAAATGGTGCAACCCCCTACAAAGGAGTTTTTTAAAGATCCTGTTTACGATTCTGTCGATGACAACGAATTTTATGATGTACAAAAAACCCATTGATAGAAATTGTGATGAAAATAAAAAAAGACACAACTGTACAGAAAGGGGCAAGGTCGCCCATCACAGGGTTTTAAAAATTTAAAAAGGGGAGCAGGGGCCCGATGGGATAATAGGTGAAATTTTTTTTTAAAAAGTTCAGAACAAAAAGTTTCCATTTTTTGTAAAATTATTTAATTTTCTTTTTGATTAAAGTCTCTTTTCCCGAAAAAGGTTTTGTTCCCATCATACGGCCTTTTCATAAAAAGGGAATTTGAGTAACACTGATAACTATAGAGGCATAACACGTTAAAAATTGCAGTAAACTCTGTATTTTTTAAAAATAAACAATTTTCAAAAAGGATTGAGGAAAAAATACTTTTTGGGGAAGAACAAGCAGGATTCGGAAAAAAATCAAGCACATTCGATCACATATTTCACTTTATTCTTTGATTCAAAAACAGTTAAAAGGAACAGAAAATTGAAAAGTTTGCTTTTATTATTTTCGCAAGGCCTTCGATTCGGTCAGTAGGCAAAACTGGGACAAAATTTTTAAAAGAATTTTTCCTGGGAAGACCCTTTATGCTGAAAAAAAACGGACAATGCCAAAGTTCGTAGGGGGGAGATTTGACGGACATTTTTTTTCTGTGTCCTAGAGGCTTAAAGCAAGGGGAAAGGTCTGCTCCCCCTGTTCTTTTCTCACTCTTTATTAAATTTTGACAAAGGAAAAATCTAAAGATGGGGTGGGGCAGGCTTTCAGTTTTACTCCTATCTCTTTGAAGATCCATACTTTATTTGGCGATGATGTCGTTTGTTTTCTGATAGTGTTATAGGTTTCAAATCAGTTAAAACTTTTTTATTAAAAACAGCAAACCCCGACTGGATTTTTAAATTGTAAACCTGTAAAATAAAAGTAGTTGTTTTTTAAAAATGTGGGGAACAATTCCCTCCCTCTTTTCCTTTCCAATTTAGGAAATGGGGGGTTATCTGTTTTCATCTGAAAAGGGGGTTTTTGGGGGAAACCAAAAACTACAAATTTTTCAAATTTATAAATACCTTGGAATTTACCTTTCTACTAAATTTTTCCTTTTTTCACATACTCTCAAAGACCTACATTTAAAGAGCAAAAAAGGGGTGTAGAAAGAAATTTATTAGAGTAAAAAAGGTCTGTAGGTGAACATTAAACCTGAAATTTTTTAATAAACTTTTTTGACTCCCAAAAAACAGCCAAAATTTTCATATGGATCGGAAATTTTTGGGGATTAAACAGACAAGAACCATTGAAAAGGCCCCATCTGCCCGGCTTTTAAAACGTTTTTTTGGTTTTAGTCCAAAAATCACCTGGGACCTACCCCCCCGTTTTTGAGTGAACCATTTTTTTAGGAAGAAAAAAGAAAAAAAGGAAAAGACAGAAAAAAAAATTTGAGCGGGGAAACAGGAAAACAAAAACAAGTGGGGAAACTTTTGCTCCCAAAAGGGAAACCTAACACAGATAAACTTTTTATTCGGGGGGTTTTGGGGTTTGTTTTGTTTTTTTTGTTTTTTTTTTTTTTTTTCCCCTTTATAGATTGTTTTCTATGTTTTTTGGGTCTGATTTTAAATTCAAGTTTAAAAGGCGGGTGCCCCCCCTTAAATAAAAGTACTCTTGTTGGGTTTTCCCTTAGGGGAGCAAACGTTACCCCCCCTTGAAAAACTAATAACCTAGAAAATTTAAAATTTAAAGGGAAACAGGAAAAAATACCCCAAAATTTTTGCAAAAAACGAAATAAAGATGCATAAAAATTTTTGGTTTAAAGATTAGTTTAATTTGGGTTCAAAAAAGAAACTCTAGAAAAGGTTATGAATTTTTTTAAAATATTTAAAAAACGCAAAATTATTTCACTTGGGCGTTTAAGTCAGAAATAATTATCAATAGGGTTTTTTGGAATTGTGTGGGAAGCCCGGGTTTGGGGGAAATGTTAAAAAATTTATTTCAAAAATTCAAACAAAGGTTTAATTGTTTTTTTTAAAGTCAGGAATGAAAATCCCGCACGGGGAAACCCAAGATTTTCTTCCAAATTTTATTTGAGTCTTAATGATACTATTTCTTGAAAAATGTTTTTAACGCAAATTAAAAATTTTCGGTTTGCGAAATGTCCCCCGCAAATTTTCGGGTTTAAAAAGTCCCCTCCCCCCCCCCCCCCCCACCCCCCCTTAAACATATTTATACAACAATTCAGAATAAAATGTACACAGTAATAAAAAAAGGGTTTTGCCCCTTTTTTTCAAACCCTAAAATTAAAATGAAATACACTTTTTTTTTTGTATGCCCAAAATACAAGGAACTTAGAGACGAATTCTTTCCCCTGCTAAGTATTCTAAAAAAAACCCATCCCCCATCCAAACTTAAAATTACGCTTTCATTGAAATCTTTTTAACAATTAATAAATTTTTCTATGTAAAAAATTTTAAATCACTTTTTTTACGAAAAAAAATGTACCGTTGGGAAGCGTAAAGAATGCACGAAGAATTTCTCTGTTAATTTTGTACCCCCATTGTGTGGGCCAAAGGCCCAACAATTAAAACAAATTTTTTACTTTGACTTTGACTTTTTACTCTCTCTCTCTCCCCTTTTTCCCCTTTTCTCTCTCGGGCCCTCTCCTCTCTCTCTCTCTCCTCTCTTTTCTCTCCCCTTTTCTTCTCTCTCTCTTGGGGCGCACATTACCCGTACACAAATGCACGCCGCGGGGCGCGCGCGCACACCCCACACACACACACACACACACACACACACACACACACACACACACATATATATATATATAAAATATATAAAATATATATTTTAATATATATAATATTATATAAACAAAAACCAACCCCCACATAATATAAATTTTATAAAATTTTAAAAATAACAACACAAAACCCCAAAACACACACACACACACCCCACACAACACACACACAAAACACCACACACACACACACACACACACAACCCGAAGGGAAATGTTGCACAAACATACTGATGTCCAATGAACCTGAAAATGGGGTCCTTTTTAAAAGAAAGAAACAGTGGCAGACTCACATAGACGAATTCCTGCAACCCGGGTTACAACATGCAATCACAGCACACATTTTACTTTTTTAGTGCACCAGAACTGATGTACAGCAAAACTTTTCCGGCAGAAAAAAGGCTAAGTAAGCGATTTTTTCATAAGTCCCATTTTATTTTCTCAAAATCATTATCATCACCATCACAGTTATGATAACAGTTACAGTGAGGACACTTAACCTTTTATCCACCACTTAAACCTTTTATTCACCATACACATGCATATTTATACTATTCGATTTTTAGTGGTTTTCGTGTTTTAAATTGTTTTATTGTCATTTATTTCGACTTTCTAATAAAGACAGCCTATGAAAAAGACCCACTGGTGTCAGAACAAGCTTTCCTTTAGTGACATGGACACGGTTGCTAAATATGTATCCCGATTCTGGCCAAACGTCAATGTTATCTATAAGATAGGACTTCTTGCATAGCTTATCGTATTAAAACTGTTCTTCCCAAATTAATCAATGAAGATCAAACGGAGTTCACAGCAAATAGATATGTAGGGGACAACACTAGATTAATCTATTATTTAATACATTATTAAAAAAAATAAAAGAAACTCCCATGGCATGCTGATCTCCACAGATTTTGAAAAGGCGTTCCATTCCTTGAATTGGCAATTTATGCTGAAGGTACTAAAATCATTTGGAATTTGGGTGTTAAATATGTCGCTGGATCACGATCTTTCATAAGGGAATTAAATCATCTGCAATAGTAAACGGTCAGAGCTCAAGAAGGTAAATATGTTTGTTCAAGACCACCCATCTTATTTTGCACGAAAACCCCCCTTATCACATACAAAATCACGTCCTTCTCATATCAGTTTTAGCCAAAATTAACACCTTTTCTAAACAAAATTAACACACAAAAACCTCTAAAAATTGACGTAATCGTCAATTTAAAATAATAATAATAATAAATCGAGCTTATACAGCGCTCTTCGATTGAGAGAAGACTCTCCTCAGAGCGCTTTACAATACAGGAAAAATAAAAGTTTCCATAAAGGCATCAAAACAATAGGTCACAAAGCAAGCACTAAAACAGATGCACAAGCCACATCCCCCCTCCCACTCTATCCCCCCCCCCCCCCCCACACACACACTACCGCCACCCCACACACACGACATTATATGAACAACGCTCAACAAGAATTTGGGAATAGAAGAAAAGAACCAACCCCCATCCCCACCCCCACCCCCACCCGCCTCCAATTTCGTGGGGTTTCCGTGCAAAATAGGATTGGTGATCGTGAACAAACATATTTACCTTCTCTCCAGGGACATAAAAAATTAAGGGTTTACAGTACGCTCTTCTACTTCCCAGCACTATTAATAAATTAGAACAAACAACTGGCTCTTCCATTTTGGTTGTTATTTTACATCTAATGAATTTATAGACCCCTCATTAATTCTTTAAATTGACTGTTTCCACAAACTTATATAACTGATAATCGCAAAACCCTGCCGTAATTGACGGCATGCTCGTAGAATATAGATGGCTGCCATTAAACAAATTAGTTTTACTTTAAAAAAAAAAAAAAAAAAGGGGGTTTTTTTTTTTAAAAAAAAAAAATTTTTTTTTTTTTTTTTTTTTTTTTTTTTTTTTTTTTTTTTTTTTTTTTTTTTTTTTTGGGGGGTTTTTTTTTTTTTTTTTTTTTTTTTTTTTTTTTTTTTTTTTAAAAAAATTTTTTTTTTTTTTTTTTTTTTTTTTTTTTTTTTTTAAAATTTTTTTTTTTTTTTGGGGGGGGGGTTTTTTTTTTTTTTTAAAAAATTTTTTTTTTTTTTTTTTTTTTTTTTTTTTTTAAAAAATTTTTTTTTTTAATTTTTTTTTTTTAAAAAAAAAAAACCCCCTTAAAAAAAAAAAAAAAAAAAAAAAAAATTTCCAAAAAAACCCCCCCAACCAAACCCCCCCCCCCCCCCCCCCCCCCCCCCCCCCCCCCCCCCAAAAAACCCCCCAAAAAAAATTTTTAAAAAAGGCCCCCAAAAAAAAAAACCCCCAAACCCCCCCCCCCCGGGGCCCCCCCCAAAAAAGGGGGGGGCCCCCCAAAAAAAAAATTTTTTCCCCCAAAAAAAAAATTTTTTAAGGGAAAAAATTTTAATTTCCAGCCCCCTTTTAAAATTAAAAACAATTTTTTAAAAAAAAAAGGGTTTTTTTTTTAATTTTAAACCCCCCTTTTTTTTTAAATTTTTAAAACTTTTAAAAATTTTAAAAATTTAAAAAAAAAAGTGGTGGGGGAAAACCCTTTTTTTTTAAAATTTTAAAAAAATTTTAAAAAAACGGGGGGAAAATCCTTTAAAAAAAAAATTTTTTAAAAGCCCTTTTTTAAAAAATTTTTTAAAAATTTTCCCCCCAAAAAAAAAAAAAAAAAAATTCTGGCCAAAAGGAAATTTTTTTTTTTAAAAAGGGGGAAAAAAAAAAATTTTTTTTTTAAAATTGGGGGGGGAAAATTACCCTTTAAAAAAAAATTAAATTTTTTTTTTTTAAAAATTTGGGGGGGGAAAAATTTTTTTTCCCCCAAATTTTAAAAAAAAAAATTTTGGGTTTTTAAATTTTGGGGTTTTTTTTTTTAAAAAAAATTTTTTTTTTTTAAAATTTCCCCTTTTTAAAACCAATTTTTTAAAAAAAAAAAAAACCCCCAAAAAAAAAAGGGGCCCAAAAAAGGGGTTTTTTTTTTTAAAAAGGGTTTTTTTTAAAAATTTTTAAAAACAAAAAAAACCGGAAAAAAAAATTTAAAAAAAAACCCCTTTTTTTTTTTTCCCCATTTACCCCCCAAAAAAAAAAAAAAAAAAAAAAATTTCCAAAATTTAAACCCCCGGGGGTTTTAAAAAACCTTTTAAAAAACCCCCCCAATTTTTTTAAAAAAAAAATTTTTTTTCCCAAAAAATTTTTTTTTAAAAAAAAAACCCCCCCCCCCTTTTTTTTTAAAAAAAAAAACCAAAAAAGTTTTTTTAAAAAAAAAAACCCCCCCCGGGGGAAAAAAATTTTAAAAAAAAAAAAAAAATTTTTTTTTTTCCAAAAAAAAAAAAAAATTAAAAATTTTTTTTTTTTGGGGGAAAATTTTTTTTTCCCCCCTTTTTAAAAACCCAAAAAAAACCCCCAAAAAACCAAAAAAAAAAAAAACCCCCTTTTTTTTTTTTGGGGGGGAAAAACCAAAAGGGAAGGGAAAAATTTGGGGGTTTTTTTTTAAAAAAAGAAAAAGTTAGTTTTTAAAATCAAAAAGGTTTTCCAAAAAAATTTTCTAGCCAATTAGAAGAAGCTATTAAAACCCCTGTTGGGTTTTGCCTTCCAGCATACAAAGGTATCAAGACGTTCTTGCAAAAATGCTAGGGGGGCAAAGGTTTACTTTTTAGGTCATGGATTTTTTTCATGCTACCCTCGACCTTTGCACGATTGGGATGATCCCGAAATAAACAATGAAATCCTCCTAGCTGGGGACGACCAAAACTTAGGACACAATAAAGGGCTTAAACACAAGGCCTGCTCCATCCATTTAAAAAGGTACCCGCCCTGAAAAAGCGATCCAGTTATAAACACCCCAGAAAGCGCTCCACAGCCAAAAAGGGCAGCCCAGAAAGCACTCTACCTGTTGATCTGCCTCACACTGACAGTCACACTAGCGAAAAGACACCCCTTGTTGTATTTTTAACTTTACTGGATTAGCCAAACTTTTATTTCACTAAAAATTAATCCAACAGCTATACTCCTAACGTCCACAGAGGGTTCACCCCATATAACCAGCAACTTTGCTTATAGTAGACAAAACCCAACAACAACACTCCCTATTATGCCAGGCAGATCATCAAGCGCTTGGCAGCTAACTTCTTAATAAGTTTGCTAGATGATGCAATTGTTTTCTGATCCAATTTTTAAACCAGGCTGAGGTGTTGGAGGCGCTACTGACCCTGTTGGCGCACTACCTGTTAAAGCATAAACGAGTGTAGAGATAGCAAACCCTACGGCTGTTTGTCACTGTAAAAGACATAACAGGATATATGTATTAAATATATCCCCCGTTATAACCACCCCCTCCCCCTTTTACTAAAGTATGAACGCCACCAACAAACACACACAAAAGAAAATATAGTGCACAAACAGAAGGCTTTATTTGCATTCACACACGCACTCTCACCCACAGAATGGCAGATGAAACACCAATCCCCTTTATATATCCGACACATAGGCAGTTTTCCCCACACATACACACACACAAAAAAAAAAAAACAAACAAACCCCAAAAGAATCCAACAATACTATCAACACTCGACCATCAACACATGGCCCCTTATGCATACCCGTGCACGCATGTGCTGCACGTTTCATTAACAAACCCCTTCCCCCAGGAGGCACAAATACACCCTCAGCCCACCAAAAGGGTAATACCCGAAGGAACAAGGGTGACTCATCACATCCCCTGGGAACCCCAGGGTGAAATACCAAACAAGGTTGATACCTCATAAACCTGAGATGCCCACGCGATGTCTCTTTTCCAAAATATATCTTTCTGCTAAATTTTTATATGCCGGTGTCAAACCACCCGGGACACAAAAGCTTAACCCCCCAAATGTTCAACACCAATTGTTCAAGTAACCCGCACCCACTGTTGTACTTTCAATACTTCATCAGAAGTCCCTGGCGGGTACTTGACACAGGCAAAAACAAAACTTCTTCAAAAAAAAAAAACCACACACACAAAAAAAACAAACGGCAAAACAGCGTTTCCCGATATGGTTATGAAACCCGTCGGTCTGCTTGACGGCGCTCTCACTAATCACTGCCAAAACACAAAACCTTCACTGAAGCGCTTGATAGGAGAGGAACGTTGTGACACGAAGAACGCAGTCCCCTCCCTACCGGCACCAACCACACCCCGAGTCACACGCTGATGGAATACTGCGGTGGGCCTCAAGACGCTTGCCCCCCCTGAAGAGACAGTTGAAGAGACAGTTGCCACAAAACCTCGGACTGTGGAAAGGGATGACGTCCCGACCGGAACGCATCCCGCCGGGTCCGGTGCGTCCCCACTCCGGCAAAGAAGTGGGCAGGATGACGTGGGGATGGCGGTGCCAACTCCCACCACCTTAGAGGCCGACCACACGGATTTGCCGTTTTAAAGGGGGGGTATACAAAACTCGCCGGAACCCTTTGACAACAACAGGGAAAGACACACAAAAGACGACACCCTCAGGGCCCCCCGCCCCCCACAAACCCCCGCCCCGACCGCCAAACGCCCT
>JAFLJL010003121.1:0-20622 GCA_018398815.1 Conus ventricosus | reverse complement strand
ATTGAAATTCGTTATTTGAAGAACACTCAAACACGTTACTACGATTTGTTTTTATCTTTCTTTGATCTCTTGACCTTTCCCACACAGTCTACACAAGACCTTTAAACGTTCAAAATGTTCAGTGAGAGAGTGACGTTTTGTTCCATAATCCTTTCGGCCATCCCCCCCCCTCTCTCTCTCTCTCTCTCTCTCCACTCCTCTCTCTTCTCTCTCCTCTCTCTCTCCTCTCTCTCTCACTCGCACGCACGCAGCACCAACGCACGCCACGCCACGCACGCACGCACGCACGCACGCACGCACGCACGCACGCACCACGCACGCACCACGCACCACGCCGCACGCAACTGCACGCACGCACACACACAAACACACACACACACACACACACACACACACACACACACACACACACACACACACACACACACACACACACAAACACACACACACCACACACACACACACACCACACAAAGCACCCTAATGGTACTTCCAACAATACACTTTAATTTGAATTGCCGATAGAAATAGTAGTAGTGATTGGAAATGAAGTATTATTTTAATTATAATAATTATTCACTTATTATTGTTTATGCCTACTACCATTACTGTTATCAGTAGTATTATTTTGCTTGTAGAATAAATGTTATCCTCTACGTTTCCCTTTATTAGGCCTACATTGCTCTACATGCAACCATAGTACATTAAAATGTAGCAACAATGAAGAAATATGTATATATACAACGGTGTAAATACGGCCCCTTTACAAATGCTAACTAACTTTTCATTCACAAAGATGTTGCCAACGCCTGGCCAGCCTACTTCGGCCAAAGATAGTTCGCGCGCCAGTTCGCGCGCCCTCCTACTCCCCCTTTGCTTCGGCTTACCAGGCCACGGCGCGCGCAGCACACCGGTCGCAAAGTTCTGTCAGAAAGTTTTAAACACGAACTTAATTATGGTACTCACAGAGAAGACTGAAATGCCAGCTTTTGTCACACTCTCAAGTACTCACTGCGCCATTGCTTTCATACAGAAATTATAGTTAAAAAACCTCTGTACAGTAAATATAACTTAAAGATGTTTGCACCAGTCTCGAAGCGTCCAAACACACACAGCGTCTGGCCGTGCGGTGGCTGACTCGCTTCGGCCTCGCCAGAGTCAAAAGGCAAAGAGTTGAGCGGACTAAATCAGTGGCTCTGATTGTAGCGGCGCCGCCGTGGAAGGTGGGGTATTTTCAGATGCACACTGTCTAAAGAAGGGTGGGTATTTTCAGATGTACACTGTCTATAAAGGGTGGAGTGGTTTTTAAGATGTACAACTGTCCAAGAAGGGTGGGGTAATTTTCGATGCACACTGTCTAAAGAAGGTGGGGTATTTTTAGATTTACACTGCTAAAGAAGGGTGGGTGTTTTCAATGTACATGTCTAAAGAAGGGGTGGGTTTTTTTTCAGATGCACACTGTCTAATGAAGGGTACGGTGTTTTCAGATGCACACTGTCCAAGAAAGGGTGGGTATTTTCAGATGTACAATTCCAAAGAAGGGTGGGTATTTTCAGATGCAAAACTGTCTAAAGAAGGTGGGGGATTTTCAGATGTACACTGTCTAAAGAAGGGGTGGGGTATTTTTAGATGCACACTGTCTAAAGAAAGGGGGGGGTATTTCAGATGCACACTTTCTAAAGAAGGGTGGGGTATTTTCAGATGTACACGTCTAAAGAAGGGGTGGGGTATTTTCAGTATCACACTGTCTATAGAAGGGTGGGGTATTTTCAGATTCACACTGTCTATAGAAGGGGGGGTATTTTCAGATGCACACTGTCTAAAGAAGGGTGGAGTATTTTCAGATGCACACTGTCTATAGAAGGGTGGGGTGTTTTTTAGATGCACACTGTCTAAAGAAGGGTGGGGTTTTTCAGATGTAACACTGTCTAAAGAAGGGGGGGGTAAATTTTCAGATGTACACTGTTTAAAGAAGGTGGGGTAAATTTTCAGGGCAAGGAGACAGGCAGGGTAAAACCGGGACCAACAAAGGGGGGTGGTCCTGTCCCCGCCCTCCAACCCCACCTCTGAAACCCCCGGGCCCGTCGTCCAGCAAGAAGAAGGAGCCCCCGCCAGTGCCCCCAAGACGTACTCCTTGAAAGAAGTGGGAATGGACCCGGGGGAGATGAAAGCCAGGAATTATGAAAATTCCAACAGGTGGATTGCTAGGGGATGTGTGTGGGGAGGGTGGTGGGCAAAGGGATGGGTTGGGGAATGGGGGGTGTGGCCTTTTTGTTTATGAGCGTGATACATTGAAGAGAGAGAGTGTGTGTGGGGAGTGGGCGTGTGGGGTTGGGCTGAATTTAATTTATTGAGAGGTGTGTTTTTGTGTGTGAAGTGATTGAGAGTGTGTGTGGGGTGAGCATGGGTTTTTGGTTTTTGAGGGGTGTGTGTGTGAAAGTGATTGAGAGTGTGTTGGGGTTTAGTGTTTTTTGTTTTTGGGGGAGTGTGTGTATGTGTGTGTGTGTGTGTGTGTGTGTGTGTGTTGTGTGTGTGTGTGTGTGTTTGGGTGTTTGGTAATTGATTGTTCTTCCTCACCCAACATAGCAAAAATGCTTTGATTGAAGAATGAAAGAATAAAAACATTTAGTGTACACAAAAGCACTCAATCTCTGTCATCCTCCACACACACACACACACACACACACAAAACACACACCCCACACACAACACACGCACATCACACACACACACACACACACTTACACCACACACACACACACACACACACACACACACATACGTGCGCTCACACATGCACATATGAAAGCATGCACGCACGCACAAACGCATGCACGAAACGCACCATGCATACACACACACACAAAACACACACACACACACACACACACACACACACACACACCACACACTCAATTCCTGTCACTTCTTGCACAGGGAGCTTTGAATGATGTAAAAGAAAAAAGAAAAAAAAAATAGCTCCGTACTTACATTAAGCTTTACAACAAAGACAAACTGTATTGTGATGATACCAGTAATATGTATAAACTGTACTGTTTATATAGAGCCTTTAGGTGAAGATAAACTATATTGTTGTGATAACCAGTATATGAACATGAATGGTTCCTTGTTGTATAAAGCATTTCGATTGAGGTGAACTGTATTTTTCATGATACGTGTACTAATACAGAAGTATTTTGTAGAGTCATTTTTGCCTGTCAGCAGACTAAACTTACTGCCCTTTGTTCATGCGAGCAGTGACTTTTATGTGAGTAAGTCACTGGAGTCTTGAGAGTGTCTGTCTGTCTGTCTGTCTGTCTGTCTGTCTGTCTGTCTGTCTGTCTGTCCTGTCCGTCCGTCCGTCCGTCCGTTTTGTCCGTCTCAGATCATCCAGACTGCTCCCAGTTCACAGATGTGTGTGTGTCTCCAGGTCCTACAACTACAGTGAGATCTACTACCCTGCTCAACAGCAGCCACCCCCACCACCCCAGGGCCTGGATCCCCGCTACCCGCATGACCCCAACCCTCCACCACCACATGCTACCACCGGCGCGACTCCCCCTACGAGTACATCTCCTCCCCGCAACCTCATCGCCCGCCCACCACGGAAAAGGGGACGCTCTGCCTCCGGAGGTTCCCCCCCGCCCCCGGTGCGAACGATTATGGTTGCAGGGGGGCCCAATTCGCGGCTTTCTCCAACTCGGTGTACATGGATCAGGGGGAGGTGAAAAGGGCGCGGCTGGGCGGCGGGAGCATGGTGGACGGGCCCCGGCGGGACAACACGCGACCCAGGTGAGGCTTGACGTACCGCTTGAGCTCGGGGTCGGTAAAAATTGTTTTGGAGAATGGTCGTGTGGGTTTTTTGGCCCGAGGACTGTCATGCACATGTAAACAGTGTGCCAGGGGTAATGTTTGGTGTGGTGGAGAGAGAAAATGAAAAGGGGGGGGGGAACTGGGGGAAGTGGCCACAGTATCACCACAGAAACGTACGTCTAGACATGTGGGGAGTTGAGGAAGAATGCCTGCGAGAGGAGAAGGAGCAGGAATGGAAAATTTGCCATGATATGTGATGTGTAACTGATGCGCGTGTGCATACATGTTTGGTAGACAGGGAGCTGAGAAGAGAAGAAATGATGATCATGGTTTTTGTTGTTGTTGTTGTTTTAGAATAGTTTAAAACTGGAAGGGAGAATCAGGCCCATAGCTGTGAAACCTTGCTTGTGCATAAGGCAGGCAAATGTATACAGACTTCTGGTATCGCTCAGTGATTCTGAGCATAAAATACTGCACAGTCTCTGAACAGTGGATTAGCTCTATCAAAAGGAGGTCTTCACTATGTACATTAGTTTTAGTTAACTGTGAAAAATCAACCCATTGAGAGTGTAAGTGCGAGGGAGTCAGTGTATGAGAGAGAGAGACAGAGAGAGAGGGCAATCTATTTTAAATGCGCCAAAGATTTGAGATCACATCAGATGTTGGAGCTTCCTTGCGATGGCTTACTCACAAGCTATATCCATGTAAATTTTAACCGCAGGTTAACACTTCACAGCGAACCGAAACCGGGGACTGGAAGAGTGTGCGGATGATGACTGTCATATAGCGATAGTGCCTGTGACTCAGAACAGAAATAGAGCGGGAACGAAAGGATGGAGGATGATTGTTGGAGGATTCTCCCTCTTCTGTCATTCATTCAGACTGTAAGGCCAGTGGTTCACACACACGCATGCATGCACGCACGCACACACACACACATATATATATATAATATATATATATATATAAATAATAATATATATATGCTCACACACACACGCACGCACATACGCACGCACGCATGCACGCACGCACGTTCTAATCCTTGGAATGCATTTTTGTGGGAATTGAAGATGGGTAGGGATGATTCCAAGACCTGGGATTTTTCTTCTGGACCAGGGATGAATGAAGACCCTGGAAGATCTATCCCAAGGGTTGGAAATCAGGAAGACTGTGATTCTAGATGACACTCGGAACAGAAGAATGATGCTGTGGTCGGGGTAATCTTCTAAAACATGGTGAACTACGGAGAGAAGGGCAGTAGGGGTGGGGATTCACAAGGAATCACTGTAGCAATGTGAATGAGTCGGACAACTTCAGAGCAAAGAACACAACCCAAAATGACGCAGGAATCCATTACTTTAGAATGCTGTCTTGAACTTGCTTTTATGTATGTGCCTTTGGAGAGTTGATCGATGGTGATGTGGCTTACAAATAGTCTATCAGCATGTTTGAGGGACGCAGATCTTGTCTGCCGTGTGAGAGTTGCTAGAATACTCAAGAGCATTCATGGGAACCATGTCAAAACTTTGGCTTAGCAGCAGTCACAAGAAAATTAATCCTGTTGGCTTGCAGAATGTGCAGTGTTTTTTGATGCATAGGACATCCCATTATTGTCCCCTGTACCCTTGATATCATGGCCATGGGAAATACATTGGTCCCATATAGTTTGTGTGTTCAGGTGTGTTTTTTTTCGTTTGCATCCCGGGTTGGGTTTTACTGATCTTCATTTGTATGCTGTAGGAAAATTGCTTGGAGAGGAATGCCCTGTGCACTGTTAAGTTTGGGCGATTGTTACTGTGTTAGTTTCTCATGTTATTTGTTGCCCAAAGAACCACATAGAAAACACAAAAGGGGGTTTTCATGCTTTGCATAATCATGGTGATAATTACAAACAAGGGAGGGTGAAAATAAAGCAAAAATTTTGGGCATGTCATAATATTTACGATTCGTTAAGCTCAAAATGAAAAAGGGAACAAATTCCCCTTTCCATCTCATCCTGCACTTTGGGGCATGAAAACTGATTCCCCCCCCCCCCCCCCCCCCCCCCCCCCCCCCCCTTACTAACTGCACATCGACAGAGGAATACACACAATAACCACCTACACACTTTGCGACTTTGTAGTGTAGCATTAAAGCACAAGCCCAAACCCCGCCCGAATTTTAAAGTACCGTAGACTTACTAACCGGGATTTAAAGGGGAAAGCGACGGTTCTACGAAATTGAACGGAAGGTTTTTACAAGGAGGGAATATAGAGGAGCGGATTTTACAGACACAAACACGAAAAACGCCATCTTTTGGTAACATTTGGGGGTGTGTGGGTTGGGGGGAATGGCGGGGGGTTTGGGGGAGATTCAAAAGCAGGGGGTTTTTTTGTTTTTGTTTTTACTTTTCGCAATTTGGGGGGGGAAAAAAAAAGAAAGTCACCGATAAAGCGATAGGCTCAGGTGTTTTTGCTTGTGTAAGTGTGAAATGTTTGAATGTGGGGACTGTCAAAAAGTGGAATGTATCGGAGATCACTCCCTGACGTGCCCATTCAGTGGTTCACCTTCAAACGAATTTGATGGTTGCCTGAAAAAACTCATAAAGGGCAGGCACACACACACCCACCCCCCTTAAACCCCACCCACTCTTCCATCCCCTTTCCCCCCCTGCCCCCCCCCCCCCCCCCCCCCCCCCCCCCCACTTACAACACAAACACCATCTTCACTTTTTCCTCCCTCCTGGATTGTTAAAAAAATTTGTAGATCACATGCTGGACTCCCAGAGGCTCCTACACGGACCTCACTCCCACACAGATGTGTGTGTGTGTGTGTGGTTGTATGTGTGTGTGTGGGGTGGTGGTGGGGGTGGTGGTATATGACTTCTCCCATGTTCATGCTGTAGGGGGTGGTTCAGGATGTCTATTGACCTGTGCGCCCATACGTTGTTGGTGTATTTTTACAACTCCAATTAATGCTCCCAAAAATGTCACCAAAACATACCTTTATTACCCAAAGCATAGCAACTGTGTTCACAGTTAATGCGAAAGTTAGTTTTTGAACTGAAAAGTTATAAATTTATTTCCTTAATGTTTTATTGCAATAAGAGACTAGCACTCTTTGAGTAAAACCGAGATGGACAACAATGATTTGCCGAGCCAAAAGTACGAGCTCAGTCTTGTGCCAGCAGTTAGTTCCAGTCATGCTGGAAATTTCTTTTTGAAACCCAAGAGCTCTTGGTCAGGAAAATGTTGAGAGCATAGATGTTCCAAAACTGAGGAACGCTGACCTCTGACATGGTCAGACAGATCCTGGATCCAGCCTTTCACGGGATCCACTCATGGGATTGGTCCTATGTTACTCAGTTTTTTCCCTGTCAGATTTGGTGAAATCATGGCTTTCTGGATAATGCGCAAATAGTTTGTTGAAATATGCACCAACACCAGCGTTTTGTTCGCGAAACATGGCATGTTGCTCACTAGCCAAACCAACGGCATTTTTGTGTCACCAGCCAGGTTTTTTCATGACTGGAAATGATGGTATTAACAAACAAAGTCGGGAAATCTGTCAGGGAAAACAGTGAAAGGTGGTAACCACTTTCAGAAACGCCAAGCGTTTGAGAGGGCTCTGAATTTTACTCAGAGGGTTCTCGGGAAGTTTCTTTCTTTCTTTCTTTCTGCGTACGCAGGTTGATACTCCCTGCGGACACTGTCTGTATAGACAGGCAGTGGAGTTTTGTTTTTATGACAGTTTTTTTTTATCCCGCCATTAAGGCAGCCATACTCCATCTTCGGGAAGGTCTTGGAAGTGAACTGGCTTTAAGTTAGGCTGACTGATGTGATGACAGGAGACACAGAATTTGCTGACTTAGTTTGGCTTTTCTAAATGGAACCGAATAAGTAATATCCGCTTTCCCTTTCAACATTCTTGACCTTTAGTGTCAGCATCTTCAGTGTCGGGAACGATGCATTTATTCAGTCAGTCGATGACCACCTCACATGCAACATTTGCATTTTTTTAAAGTGAAATTCAGCATGTCCCCCAACGTCCCACCCTCCCTCCATTGCGGCATTCCTGCCTCCCCTCCTCTCTCTCTCGTCCCAACCCACAAAACACGCCACATGGGGGACACAAACCCTTAAAGACGGGCCGTTGGTTTTGTCGTCCGTGCCTTTGGTGGCAGTGCTCCCACACGGCTCATTCCAGCTGCCCCGCACTCGCAGCCAGAGCCCAGGGGTTGTCTTGTGGCGGCAACCGGCACTAGCATTCCACAGGTTGTCATTGGCGTCAGGTCACTCCTCCAGAGGAGACCCAGCATTTCTTTCTGCTCACTTCCATGGTGCCTGCTGTGATCCAACATAGGCAGGGGGTGGGGGGTGGGTGGGGGGGGGGGTGGGCGCTGAGAGAAAAGGTGTAGGGGAGGGCAGAGGGAGAGGAGGGGGTGGGTAAGGGTTTTAGAGTGGATTTTAACCGGTGTGCCGAACTTAGGTAAGGAGTGTTGAAGGTTGATGAGCGTTTTATCAGTCAGCATTCCTTGTTTTTGACTGAACTCCGCGCGCCTTTGATGATAGACTGAAGGGGTTTTGTGTGACTGACTTTTAACACCCATGGATTCCACTCACATGTTTGTGACATTTAACATGTGTACTGACTCGGAGAGATACTTTGAACTGGTTCAGTTCTGTGAACTACGTGTCAACCTTTAACCACTGTCTTCGGGGGAGATAAGAAATGCTGCGTGTAAACTATGCTGTCACGGATGTGGATGTGCAAATTTGTTTCTATGCCCTTTTTTTTAAAATGGCAACGGTTTGATGCTAGTTTGTCTACTTGTTGTACATTCCTGTTGCTGACGCTTCCCTTACACTGGCAGCTTGGGTTTTTAAGTGATTTGTAGGGTGAATCCCGGGGGAAAAAAGGGAATGTTGTGCATGCTGAAAGCAAACTGTGTTTTTTTATAAAAAGAGAGAGAGAGAGAGAGAGAGAGAGAGAGAGAGAGCAGTGTTCATGTGCCTGTGGCCAGACCCTAGAAGTGTTGTTTAGCTAGCTGTCTGTCTGTGTACAGTAACCATGTCAACGCCAGGAGATCTGTGTATGTTACACTAACAGACCACTAACAGGCAGCCTAGCTCTACCCTGTGTGTTCAGTTGAAAGGGAGTGTTATCTTCATCATAGGATCCAGGTCAGTTTGGGGGATTGTGGACAAAGCAAAACCCCACACGCCTGTGATGATGATGTAACGATGACGTATCCTCATCCCTCCTTCCCAGTGCTTGGATCGGCATTACTTGATTGTTGACGTAGTTTATTACATAAGCAGTTTTGTGTGTTGGTGTGCGTGTGTGTGTGTGTGTGCGTGTGTGTGTGTGTGTGTGTGTGTGTGTTTATATGTTGTTTTTTTTTGGTTCAATTTGTTCAAACATTTATCATGTGTGTTGTTTTGTCATGTGTTTTTGCTCAAATCTATGGTTTTGCCATGCATTCCATAAGGTTGAAAGTCTGTGGCATAAGCTGTTATTTTGAACAGAGGAATCTGAATCTGTCATCTCTTGATCACCAGCCTTTCATTTGTGTCATTTCTTGTTTGGTTACTTTCTGGTTCTTAGATGTTCAGGTTGTTTGGTTACTTTCTGGTTCTTAGATGTTCAGGTTGTTTGGTTACTTTCTGGTTTCTTAAGATGTTCAGGTTGTTTGGTTACTTTCTGGTTCTTAGATGTTCAGGTTTTCAACCTCTTTTTCTTGTTGGACACAGTGTGGGACGTTCCGCTGTCAGTAATGACCCAGTGTTGGTCATCAAAGCCAGAGAATGTACTGACTGTCTTCCCCTTATCTTACCAGTGGTATGGCCGACATTCCTGTCTCCTGCTGCCAGCCTTTCCATTGCTCATTTTCCTGTTGCCATGGGCAACATGTAACGTTTTTCTCATATTTCCCCATCGCCCTTCATTCACTCTGTCGTTCCCAAGCCACCATTACTTATGCGCGCAGCCCCCCCCCCCCCACCTCCCCCTCCCCCTCCATCTCCCCATCATCTCTCTCATTCCTTCATCTCTTTTTATTTATTATTTTTAACAAAAAATTGTTATGTGGGCTACACTGAAGTATCACGAGATATCCAGAGTTTTACACTGCGAAGTTAGGAAGAGGGGAAAGGGGGTTGGGGGGAGGTGGAGCACGTGTGTGAACACAAGGAGAGAGAGAAAGTTAGGCAGTGAGCAAGCGTATTAATGATGCCCACATCGGTGTTGAGAAGCGACAGCCCACACACGCTGAACAGCTGTGTAAATTGTTTCTAAGAAACTCCAGGAGTTCTGGAGGGAATTCTGAATTGGGGCTTCATCAGTCACAGTGCCTGCCTAAGCGACAAGACTGACCAATTATTTTATTTTATTTTGTTGTTGGTATTATATGTACTGGCAGCTCATTGTCAGATTGGAGGCTGAACCTGAGAAAAGAAGGAATCGGCTCATGAAATGGACCTAGACATTGAAATCTGAGAAGGTGCGTGTTAGACTAGTGAAGACCATCTCAACAATTTATGAAAATCAACCACAGAGGGAGTGGAGGTCTTTCAGGGGAGCTAATTCCTGTGTTATTAATACCCATAGACCATGGGTGTGTGGGCCCTCCCCACAGTCTTTGTGCATTCTAGTTGAGTGCCTGTTTTGTGTTGATGGTTGGACGGCTTCACAATGTCTGACCAGTCCAGACCAGTGTCTTCTTCATTGTATGTCGGTAGGAATTTTTTGGTTCTCTCATATAACCACACACACACACACACACATTTTCATGCTCTCATCCACTATCACTGCTACAGTGACAAGTAGCCTGTTGTCCCGATGTGTCTTTCCCTCCCTTTCCCCCCCCTCCCTCCCCCCCCCCCCCCCTCCCTCCTTCCTCTTGCTAGAGGTGGGAGATATACCGAGACGTTGCTTTGCAGATGTACATAGTGTACAAGTGTTGTGCTCTGTTATATATCTGTTCATATTACAGCAGAGTTTTTCTTTTTCTTTTCCCTTTCTTCTCCTTCGCTTCTTCTTCTGCTTTTTTTCTTTTTTCTTTTGTTGTTGTTGTAGTTTTAAACGTTCAGTTCAGTAACTGGTGTTATGAGTTGTCAGATTTTCAGAACAAAAAAAAAGAAAAAAGAAAACCCTTTTGAATTTTAAACTTTCCTATATTTTTTCTTTAAAAGTCTTTCTATTTTATCCTGCCCTTCCTCCCCTATCTCCATACGTTTCTCTGTGCAGAACTAGATGGTTCATCTGTAACATGGTTACAGTGAAATAATATTGTTTCTTCGGTAATTAATTTTCTTTTGAAATAATACAGTTGAATGTCCCAGATAAAGATTAACCCCTTTCAAGACCCTCTTTTTTTTTCTGGACCATGCGTCCTTTATCTGTCCAAGACTTAATTCCCATGATGACACCATTTTCAAGGTATTTTCTGAGCGCAGTGTTGACAGAATTGACTGTTGTGGATGTAAACAACGATACGTTTACGATGCCTGAAAGAACCCGTACAGACCGCTCGGTTTTTAAGGGTCGGTCTTGTTATTCCTCTTTCTGTTGTAGAGGCCAGATCATGACAGAAGGTTTTTTCTTAAATTTTTTTTTATTTTATAAAAGACCCTATTTTTGATCCAGAAGGATGCCCAGGGTAATAATTTCTATGTAGAACGAATGCCAGGCATGTCATTCTTTATTAGGAAGGGTCTTTTTCTAAACGCCTTTTTGAATTTGAAGGGATATTTGGAATGTCATTTTTCATGAAAAAGAGAAGTTTACAGAGGCCATTCTTTAAGAGGGACTTTTTGTTTGTCACTGAGGCTGTTTTCTGGTAAAAACTTTCCTAACAGCAGTCTTGTGTCAGCACAGATTTTAAGTCGACCATTCTTTATTGGAAGGGATTTTGTAAGGACCACTTATTTCTTGGTCAGAATCTTGTGTGTGTGTGTGTGTGTGTGTGTGTTGTGTGTGTGGTGTGAGTGTGTGTGTGTGTGTGTGTGTGTGTGTGTGTGTGTGTGTGTGTGTGTGTGTGTGAGAGTATGTGTGTGTGTGTGTGTGTGTTGTGTAGTAGTGGAAACAGAAGCAGCAGTGTACTAGTTAGCATTCAGCATGACATAGCAGTGTATGCAGGTATCTGTCGTTCCTTGTCACTGTTGTTGTTTTTATTCCCATTGTTATTTTGCACCAGCGAGTGCCTTACACGGAATATGCAGAGTACTCAGATACACTCAGCACAGCTGACTAGAAGAGTGGTGATTAGAACTCTGTGATTTTGTTTATTTGTGTGTGTGTGTGTGTGGTGTGTGTGTGTGTGTGTGTGTGTGTGTGTGGTGTGTGTAACTCACAGAGTGGGATGAAAGTACACCTAAAAAGAACACAAATGGGATGTATTTTTCATTGTCTAAGTGGTTTTTTTTTGTCATAACATACGTTGTAAAAAAAATTCTGTTGTCACACACACACACACACACACACACACACACACACACACACCACACACACACACACACACACACACACAGAGTTTTGCATGTAGATTTCCTAACAAATGACTAAATGTCTGAGAAACTCAAGTGTCTGAGATCATTCTAGTTCGCATAAATGAAGTGTTTCAGTCCTAAGATTACATATGGACAGCTTGCTTTCTGGTTATTTGAAAATCTGCTCGATCCAATTGTGAACGTATATGTGTGTGTGTGTGTGTGTGTTAGACATGAAGTGGTCACACACTTATCTGCGTAATGAATTGCCACCTTTGCACATTATTCTAATCTGAGCCAGCAGCATAATGAAGAATATACATGTCTCAGAGTTTGACTGGTTTTTAGATGCTGTGTAGTGTAAATTAAAATTTGGCTGACAGTCTCCTTTGCCTTGAGGAATTTGAGCAGATAATGCTGATAGTCATATCAAAAAAAGAATGCATTGGTGAACACCATTGGGAAAACAGTCCTATTATAAAAAGAATGCATTGGTAAACACATGTGGGAAAAAATGTGGAAAACATTGACAAAAAGAACAGAAATGTATGGGCAGAAATTTTTAGTACACATTGGCAGCAGAGAGAATGAAAATATGTTGGTGATAAACAAAAACAATGTAGCAAGAACTGCAGTATAGTAATGAATTGGTGGAAAGAATATAACGGCGGAAAGAACAGCAAAAAAGCTGGTGGTAAGAACAGCGATACATTTGTTGTAAGGAGTAGCAATATCTAATATATTAGTGGTTGGAATAGCAAGGTTAATTCTGAAAAATTTAGGTGCATAGGTCAATGGCCTTTGCGGTCTGCTGGGCTTTAAGAAGCATTACCTTTGCAGTCAAAATATGATGGGTCATATCTGTAGTATGATGGTGCCAAACTTTGGGAACTAATTATCAGGCAGGTGGGGTTTCCAGAATTTTTTAAAAGCAGGGGGTGGGATATTGGTCTCTGGTCAAAATGCAATGAATTTTTTGGGAGAATGATGAGTCAGTGGCTTAGGATGAGGTCAGAAAATGATCCATGGAATAACAACACATTTGTGGTAATAATCGCAAGGAATGAAAAGGAGGTGGGTGGGGGAGGGGGGGGGGGGGGGTGGGGGGTCAGGGGAAGCAGTATGTTGCTGGTAATAGTAAAGATGAAATGGTGGTGAGAATAGTAATGATTTGGTGGTAAAAATAGCAATAGACTGATGTAAGAACTGCAAAAGACAGAATAACAGTGACAGTGTATTAGTGGTAAAAATAGCAATGATTTGGTGGTAAAAATAGCAATAGACTGATGTAAGAACTGCAAAAGACAGAATAACAGTAACAGTGTATTAGTGGTAAAAATAGCAATGATTTGGTGGTAAAAATAGCAATAGACTGATGTAAGAACTGCAAAAGACAGAATAACAGTAACAGTGTATTAGTGGTAAAAATAGCAATGATTTGGTGGTAAAAATAGCAATAGACTGATGTAAGAACTGCAAAAGCCCAGAATAACAGTAACAGTGTATTAGTGGTAAAAAATAGCAATGATTTGGTGGAAAAAAATAGCAATAGACTGATGTAAGAACTGCAAAAGACAGAATAACAGTAACAGTGTATTAGTGGTAAAAATAGCAATGATTTGTGTGGTAAAAATAGCAATAGACTGATGTAAGAACTGCAAAGACAGAATAACAGTAACAGTGTATTAGTGGTAAAAATAGCAATGATTTGGTGGTAAAAATAGCAATAGACTGATGTAAGAACTGCAAAGACAGATTTAGTTGCAAAGGGAGGCGATTGCAGGCGGAAATCTGACCAAATATTAAATGTAATAATTGCGAACCCACCAAGAAAATGTAGACAAATGAATCACAAGACAAAACATGACACGTATCAACCTCTTAGGTCTTCTTCAGGCAAGATACAAAACACTCAGGACAACGAAAATGAACGAGCAATCACTTATCTTCATCCACTTCACGCAAGATGGGCTGTCAGAAGGAGACAATGTGGTAAAACAGCAATAGACTGATGTAAGAAATGCAAAAAGACAGATTAACAGTTGCTGTACATGTTAGTGATAAGAATGGCAATGATTTGATGGGAAGAGCACTAGCACAAAGGAATGGAAGGGTTGGCGGTTATACTCAAAGTTCATGTGGGTAAAATATGCCACAATCAAACTTTTGAAAATGTCGGTTGAAAATGCTGCTGGCAAGAGTAACAGTATATCTGTGGAAAGGGGGTATAAAAAGTATTGGTTGATAGAACAAGGATTCAAAAGGACTAACGAAAAGATGGTGGAAAGAAAATCACTATATTTGTGGAGATTATTGCGATAAATTGGTGGAAGGGAGCAGTATACAAGTGGACAGAAAGGCAACATACTGGTGAAAAGAATAGGAGTGTGTTGGAGAAGAAAAGTAATATGTTGGCAGATAGAATAGCAATATATTATCACAAAGAACAGCTGTGGATTGATGGAAAGAGAAGCAATACTGGGAAGAAAGAATTGCAATGTGTTGGCGAAACAATAACAGTGTATTTGTGAAAAGAAAAGCAATATTATTAGGGTAAAGATTGGCTGCATGATGATAAGAAATAGGAGCAATATAGTTGAGGAAAGAAGTGCAATATATTGATGAAAAGGTATGATGATGTATTGATAGAGATCAATGATAACAAGATTATTGTGGAAATAATTGGTGGATGGAATGGCAACTAACAATATGGGAGAAGAACAGCCATAAATTGATTTGACTGATGGAATACTTACATGAGTATGGTTGGAAAGACTTGCAAATACTCACAGAAAGAATTGCAATATTTTTATGGCTGCAAAGAATAGAAATGTACCAGACCAACGAACAGCAATTCTTGCAGGAAGCATTTAATGTGAAAAAAAAGTGTTCTTTCCCAATAGAGATTAAAGCAGATTAAGGAAAAGTATGTTTGTGTATTCAGTCTGTGGCAAAGAATTTTATTACTAAAAGTAATTTTATGAAATTCTTACATGTCCAAAAAAATGTCTTATTTCCACTTCGCATGAAACATGCTGTACATCAGGAACCCTCAAAAATTAAAATAGAGAGCAAGGGAAGCCAACTGCACCTTTAACCATCAGGCATACAGAGTAGTCTCCTTACTGAACACAGCTCGCTCCTATCGCCAGAATTCAGTTTTCGCCCCTTTTCCGAACTGTGGGAGGGGCGGAGTGTGTTGTAATGTTCGGACAGGTAAGTATGTCATAAAACTACTTTTAAATAGATGAGGGGGCTGATGAAACAAGTCAGAAATTGCAAGAGTACTGGTCACAACAGACCATAAACTGTCAGTAAAATCATATATGTATCCATGAGGATCAGGATATATCTGGATAGATGGCTTAACCTGAGGAAAACCAGAAAGAGCGAAGTGGGAGTCCAGGAGAATTTGATAGAAAGCATAGTAAAACTGAGTAATCTTCCTGGAAGAGAGAGGTAGTTAATCAGAATCTTCAGTGCTGGACACCTAAAAATAAAGAGGAGCGAACTCGAACTCCACAGAGAGATCATAATAAGCTCTGGAAAGTGCGTTTGCAATGACCAACCAGGTATTGCTGACTGCCGACCTAGCTGAAGAAAATTCAGAGCTAAGAATACACCCCCGTCATCATAGTCATTGTCATGAAAATTAGCATCATAGTCGACCTCCTCTCACTGGCCAGGCTCCCGACCACACATGTCCATACCAAACATACCTCTGTGTGAGCTGTCTGAGTGTGACATGTCCTCCCTGCTTGCAACACCTGGTGGTTGCCCAATTGCACCAGTTTATCCCCCTTGGAGTCACGCCTGGTTGGCAGCTGTCCAGGCTGATTCCATGCCATGGTGGCCAACTGCTCTGAGATCTACCTGGCAGTTGGGATACCACCTGCTCTTCCAAAATCTCGCACCCAGGGGTAGTGACAGAGCGTGCTGGGGGGGAGAGGCAGGCCACCTCCCTTGAACCCAGGACTGCCGATGGAATGGTGAAGCAGGGAGCGTTGGCTGAGACTCTTGCCAAAACTGTCAGGACTGCCGATAGAATGGTGAATCAGGGAGCGTTGGCTGAGACTCTTGCCAAAACTGTCAGGACTTGCCGATGGAATGGTGAATCAGGGAGCGTTGGCTGAGACTCTTGCCAAAACTGTCGGACCGAGGGCCAAACACTGATGGCTAAGTCGATCCCAACCAACGTTCACACAAGTTGCGGGGGGTGAAGGGGGAACAACCCATGCAGAAAAACGCAGGTCTTGTGGTTGCCAAGGTAGAAACAGGTCTTTGACAGGTATTGCAGGTCTGAAAACTGGAGGCGAAGCAGAAACGTCGGGTATTGCAGGCTCTGAAAACTGGAGGCGAAGCAGAAACGTCAGGTATTGCAGGTCTGAAAACTGGAGCGAAGCAGAAACGTCGGGTATTGCAGGCTCTGAAAACTGGAGGCGAAGCAGAAACGTCGGCCATATTGGAGTGCACCAAGGTGCCCTGCGATGACGGCGACAGCAGAGAAGAGGTTGACGTTAAAGCTTCCTGGTATGTTCTGTTGGCATCGAAGAAGAAGAATTCTCCTCCAGAGGTGAAGGCTGAGTCAAAAGGATCGGTTCTGAGAATCCGTAATAGCAGAAAGCTGGAGTCGAGAGAGAGCGTGTTTCCTCGCCGAGGAAAAGGAGAAAACTGAATTCTGGCTATAGGAGCGAGTTGTTTTGACTAGGGGAGACTGCTCCTGTATGCCTGATGGTTAAAGTAAGAGTTGGCTTCCCCACTATCCATTTTACTTTTTGAGAGATTCCTGATGTACATCGTGTAACACGCCCAGTGGATATCAGGCATTTGTTGGAACAGGTAAGTAAGAAGAAAACAATCGTTAAGAAGTGTGTGTGTAATTTTGTGTGTTTGTAATGCGTGTGTGCGCATGCGTGTGTGTGTGTGTGTGTGTGTGTGTGTGTGTGTGTGTGTGTGTGAATTGGGGTGAATGATTTGGAGTATAGTTTGTATTGTTACAGTTCAGTCGTTGCAGCTGTGATGCTGTCCTTTTCTTCCACTAAAAGTCTTTCTTGCTATTATTGTAATTTACTTGCCAGCATAGATCTCTTGCTGATCTGGATTTGTGTGTGTGTGTGTATGTGTTAGTGTGTGTGAGGTGGTGTGTGTGTGTGTGTGTGTGTGTGTGTGGTGTTGCAAAATAGAAAGCATGCTGAGTTCCTCCCAGAATAGAATGTCTTATTCTCGAAACATTCTTTCATATTGGCAGTGCTACTGTTCAATGTCATGTACCTGATCAAACATAGGATCATTCTTTTCTTCTTTTTTTTCCTCCACAAAGGAAGGTCAAATAATTTTTGCTGTGTTGATGGAGTCTTGTTCAGAATAATGTAGCATTGCATTTGTAATCGAGATACTTCTGAAACATTTTCATGTAAAATTCATAATCATGGCATTGACGCTGTAGCATGGATGAATGTGTTCAGCTGAGAACTTGAACGATTTGGAGATTGCATGAAAAGGGGCCTTTCCCCCCTCTCATCTCTCATCTCCCCCCTCCCTCCCCCCCCCCCCCCCTCCCTTGAAGTGACAAGTGGGACATTTGTATGTATTCATAAGTAGGTTTGTGTTTGTGTGATTGTGCGGCACATGTGTGTGTGTGTGTGTGTGTGTGTGTGTGTGCGTGCATTTGTGATATATTCATTTTCCCATGTATGTTTTTTGGTTTTCATTTAACTTTGCACTGTAAAATATGTATATATTCATGATAAAGTTTTCCGCCATAAAAAAAAGCACCAGACTTGTATTTCACCCTCAAAACTTATATCAGTATCAAATTAATATATTTCAGATTTACTTGTTTGTGTGCATGTGTGTGCTTGTATTCATTGGTTAGTGTCGGGATTATTTAACAAGGAAATCAAAGGTTGTGTATAAACTTCTTTGCGGAAGAGTTGTACATGGATATACTTAACAACAAAAAATATGTGATTTATGGATTAGTGGCATCGGTTACTCTGGAATTGATTGTAGTCCCAGTAATTTTACAATCTGTCTTTTGAAATAAATTCACCATTTTTGAGGCAGTTCCCTTCATTTCAATGAAGAGAAGTGAATTGCAGGGAGAATTGTGTTTGAGAAAGCAGCCACAGATTCTAAAGTGTGTCTGCATTTTGTGCTTCTAGGAAAACAAAGAGAGTAATTTGTTCTAGAGTAGGTGGCAGGTTGAGAGCATGCCTTCGCTGTTAGAGCATCTTACCTGAAAAAATTGAGCATGTTTAGCTTCTCCAAACCGGTGATCACATACTCGTGTGGCTTGCTTGCTTACCTGGGTTATCACACCTGTGTATTGTTGAACTTGAACAGAAGAGTGATCATCTTCAGAGACTTGCTTGGGGAGATATGGGCTTAAACTGACTGTATTCAAGATTGGAAAAGGCTGTGCCAGGCTTGAATAAATGTTAATGTATATTTGTTCATGTCTCCAGTTGATTTTTGCTGTGTACATGTATCCAGTACAGAGAATATAGGCAAGCTTGGAACATTATTTTCTTTGGGGGAGGGGTGGGAGGGGGGGGGGGGGGGGTGTTTCCTTGTTTGTTCTGTGTGCTCTGTGCTGTCATATCTGCCAGCGATTTGGTGTGGTAAGCAGCTTTCCTTTGGAGTTACGGACCTTTGTTTGTTTATTTTGGGGAGCAAGAGTTACCCTACTTGTTTGTTGTTAACTGACTAGTTTCCGTTTTTCTGGGGGAGGTGGGGAGGGTGTAGGAGTTGCATCACAACGTCTGATGATCCAGGTGACCTGTACAAGGGAACAGGTGGCACAATCAGTGACAGTGCAGCAGCAACAGAGTGCAGGTGATGAACAGGGATAGGTTCCCAGGCATTGAGGGCAGTGCGCCTCTTCTTCTTCTTCTTCTTCCTAAAATACTGGTTCACTCAAAAACGAGTAGGTCACCAGCGCGCATATTAAAAAATAAAATAAAATAACATAAAAAAAGTGCGACTCTGACTGTTGGCCCCTGGAGCAAATTTGGCAACAAGGGTCGCACTCGATTAAAAGCAATGGCCAAATTCAGGCCCAGGTGATAATAAAATATCTGGGGAAAAAAAATAGAAAATCATCAATATGCAGATCTCAAAACTGTCGAATCAATTTGTCCCTTGAATGAGATTGCACTTGTGGCAATCTGATGGCACCCGGCAGTGAGTTCCACAGCCTACAGAACTGGGATAAAAAGAATGTAAATGGCTGTCAATATTTGATGCAGGTATGGTATAAAAATTGACCGCCACTCCTGGTGCTACTTTTATTCAATACTAGTTGTTCCATTGGAATATCAATTACTTTAGCTCTGCCTTTGAAAAAGGTGTTAAGTTTAATAAAAGCTCTTCGCTCTTCTAAGGGTTTCCATTCTAATTTCCTCATATTCTTCCTAGTATTCCCCTTTTCTCTGATGTGGTTCCCTGTTACGAAACCGTGCTGCTCTCTTCTGAATCTTTTCGAGGTTATCAATTCCTTTAGATGGTAAGGATCCCAAACTGAGCAACCATATTCCAGTACTGGTCTAACCAGTGTTTTGTAGCAGTCGTCTTTAACCTTTTGGGGGCAGTCATTGATGTTCCTGTATAAGAAAGCTAAGATGTTATTTGCTTTCTTACATACTAAATTGTAATGTTCTTTCCATTTGAGACGACTATCTATAATCACGCCTAAATATTTTGCAGCATTAGTTTCTTTAAGAATAGTATTATGGATAGAATAATCTGATCTAATTGGTGAGCGTTTGTTACATATACGCAACACTTGGCACTTTTGGGGATGAAATTCCATTTTCCAAGTTCTTTCCCACTCTTGTAAAGCGTTTACAAAAAGATTTATTGAGATTTTGAATTTTGTGGAGTTGCATATGCTTGTTGTGACGAAAACCCTTCTGTTGAAGTTTGATTAAAGAGCCATACTGCATGGATGACAAGGGGCTTTGGAATTCAGGGCACCACCCCTTTGATTTTCGAGAGACAAAATTCTTTCATCCACGAATAAGGTGTGTTACACAGGCTGCAACAGTTTTCACTGCATAGAAAACTATTTTGCAGTTGTATACTTACGTGTGATAACTGAAGATGTGACCCAGCATGAGCACACAGAGCTGAAACATGGTGGCGGGGGGGGGGGGGGGGGGGGGGGGGGGTGGACTGATGGGGCACACCAGTGGTCCACGCTTTGACTGTGCACTCACACACCTACCACGACTGCAGGTCAGGTGTGCAAGGTGACCAGCACAGCTTGAGGGCACCAACCGAGATGAACCTGTCCGACACATCTGGGTGTGGGTAAACTGGAGTTATTGTTGGCACT
>JAFLJL010003120.1:22500-25011 GCA_018398815.1 Conus ventricosus | reverse complement strand
AAATAGTTTCAGATACAGAAAATCTTCACAACGTGTGTTTCAAAGGGAAAAAAAAAACACCGTCAGTTTTGTTTCCGTTCACTCTTTTGAAAACAGAGAAAACATTGTTTTCTGAATCACGTGACGAAAATTGTGACCCCCCCCCCCCCCCCCCCCGACCTGATCATCTAGATCAGCTATGTTTTCGATATTTATCTCACACTCACACACACACACACACACACACACACACACACACACACAACACACACAAACACACAGGCACACACACACACACACACACACACACACACACACACCCACACACACACACACACACACACACACACACACACACGCACGCACGCACACGCATGTATACGCACACATCGCTCCGTCAACATGGAGCTCTCCGCAATAATCCACACACGCACGCATGCGTGCAGTAAATAAACTCACTCTCACTCTCTCTCTCTCTCATCTCTCCTCTCTCTCTCTCTCTCTCTCTTCTCTCTCTCTCTCTCTGTCTCTCTGTCTCTCTCTCTCCCTTCTCTCTCTCGTCTCTCTCCCTCACTCCTCTGTGTGTGGGGTGTGTGTGTGTGTGTGTGTGTGTGTGTGTGTGTGCCGCGCGCGCGCGCGCGCGCGCGCGCGCGCGCTTGTGCCTACAATTCTGACTTCTGTCTGTTTCTCTGTCTGTCTGTCTCTATCTGTCAGTCTGTCTCCCTCTCTGTCTCCCTCTCTCTCTCTCTCTCTCTCTCTCTCACTCTCTTTCTCCCCCCCCCCTCTCTCTCTCTCTCTCACTCTCGCTGTCTTTGACCTCGCTACATTTCAAATTGAGAAAACAAACAAACAAGAACAAGAACGACAAGATTCTGTGTGTTAGTAATAACATGTCATGTAAAACTGCTTTTACTTTAGTAACTGCCTGCCTCTCTCTCTCTCTCTCTCTCTCTCTCTCTCTCTCTCTCTCTCTCTCTCTCTCTCTCTCATCTCTCCTCTCTCTCTCTCTCTCAGCGGTTGCCCTACTACTGCCTTTCCCAGGGTAGAGTTACATTTGTTGGCTTGAAGAGTTCCGTCGGTAAGCAATACGGCTCGTGTTTTTTGCGTGGCTCCCCATTGTCTGTGGGAAAGATCGAATGGCGGTGTGACTATGTCTGCGTTTGTTTTTTGTGCTCCCTAGTGAAATACATATGTTTGTCTGTTTTGCTTAGCGCTCTCTCTCTCTCTCTCTCTCTCTCTCTCCCCTTCTCTCTCTCTCTCTCTCTCTCTCTCTCTCTCTCTCTCTCTCTCCCCTCTCTTCCTTCCTCCCTCTTTCTGTTTATCTCTCTCTTTCTCCTGTCTCTCTTTTTTCTGCTCTCGCTGTCTCAGTATCTCTCTCTGTCCCCTCTCTGTTTTTTTTTCCTTCTCTCTCTCTCTCTGTTTTATTTTTCTACCCTCACTCTCTGTCTCTGACCCTCTCTCTCTCTCTCTCTTCTCTCTCTCTCTCTCTCTCTCTTCTCTTTCTCTCTCCTCTCTCTCTCTCTCTCTCTCTCTCTCTCTCTCTCTCCTCTCTCTCTCTCTCTCTCTCTCCCTCTCCCCTTTGTTGCCCTTAGGGTCTCTAACCCGTCTCTCCCTCTCTGTCTTTTAATCTGTTGTATGACTGTCTGCTGCATCTGTGTCTTTTTCTGACTGGGTCTGTTTCTCAGTGTGTACGTCTGTGTGTGTCACTTCGTCGGTGTGTATCTTTCGGTCTGTGTTTGTGATTTCTGTGCATGCCAGTCTGTCCTGGCACCAGTCTGACAGCCAGGATGTTTGTTTTGTCTTTGCTGTGCCTTAGTGTCTGTCTGTCTTTCTCTCTGTCTCTCTGCCTCCGTCCGTCTGTGTGTCTGTCCGTCCGTCTGTCTGTCTGTCTGTCCTCTCTCTCTCTCTCTCTCTCTCTCTCTCTCTCTCTCTCTCTCTCTCTCTCTCTCTCGTCCAAATCAAATCATACAACAAACGATATGCCTTATATGTAATCTATGCTCATCCATTCTAGTTAGTTTTAACCAAAACTTAATACATTTTAAAGCAGAATTTATGTATCTGTTCGTTTCTCCATATATCAGATCGTTTGGTGTTCGTATGTCGACGCCTAAGAATCGTTTGAGTCCAAACAAATGTACTTTTCACAGTGAAATGCTGCACTGTCTAGTCCCCATAATTCCGCACCGTACTGAACCACTGGCTGAATCTGAGAGTCAAATAATTTTAGAAATGTGTTTAGAGAGTTATTTTTCAACTTATACAATTTTTTGCAATAAACATAACAAAACATTCTTGGCTCGACTAGAATGATTATTGCACGCTGCTACAAAACTAATTCTCGTAGAGAAAAAAAGAAACGTGACAAAAGAAACTGGGCCTCAAATGTTCGTTGTAAATTATATATGTATGGGTTTGGTTATGTCTGGCTGAACCAAGGTGTTGATGCAATTGATGATTTTCTTCGGATTTTTAGAGATAGACTGATTGCATGCAGATGGCAGAATGGAATTATCATGTGAGTAATAGCGA
>JAFLJL010003120.1:5000-12500 GCA_018398815.1 Conus ventricosus | reverse complement strand
TTCACACACACAACCACGCTTTCACACCACACCACAGTTCTTGAAAAAAGTCTCTTCACGTCTTCTTCAGCACTGCTTGATGGTGATGCCCTTGGTTGACTGGCTCCAGGCTTCAGGAACTGGGTCTTCGTGGTCGTCTCCGGGATCTCGACGTAGAGCTCTTCTTCTTCGTCTCTTTCACCCACCTCTGGGTTCAATTTCAGTTTGTCTGTCTTCACCCACCTCTGGGCTTCAATTAGTTTTCTTCTCTTCCAGCTTGTCTTCAACCCTAAGACTTAGCTGTCTCTTCTATCTCCCAGACCACGTTTCTCTCGACCCTTTCTCTGTCTGATCACTCCTCTCCTCTCTCTCTCTCTCCTCTGTCTTCTCTCTCTCTCTCTTCTCTCTCTCTCTCTCTCTCTCTCTCTCCTGGTGTTGTTCTCCCGCTCACGTTGTTCTCCCTCAGTTTTATAGGGAGGGAAACAAAGGATTCCCTTTCGGGCCATGCCTTTGTCCACGCTGCTTCTCAAACCCCTAGTTCACAAGTACCCTGAATTCTCCATTCGCTACATTCTCCCACACTCAGCATTTACACACACCCCTACCTAATTGATTAGCAAACACACACTTAGCCCCAGATGGACATCAAAAATTCCCGCCGATTCGGTGGTTACTTAACACAGTAATTATCTTAGGAGGGCTACTACAACCTCCACACGCATTCAGCCAGCCTGACAATAGAACCAATACAGTGACCACCGGCAAACACCATCCGAACGAATCCAAGACCCTGCTCTTCACTGACTGTTTACAAAAGAACCTCAGCTGACCGAGCATTTAGCGCTCACTTGGAGCGCCGAGGTCGTATGTTACATCCCTTCCCCCTTTCGCACCGGGCAGGTCCGAACTCTCTCCTAGGTGTTTGTCATCTGACCACTTCGGCCTTCTTTCACACAGTTCGGCGTGTGCGATGGGTAAGGTACCCTGGTTAATTGGTCTATTACCTTTTTGTATACTACGTACAACGTCCCTTTTCCTCCAAGCGTCTAATGCCTTTTGTGAGAGGTTTCACGCTCCTTGACAATTCCCCCGACTCGAAGACAATGCCCTGCATTGGCTAAACTTAACATTCAAGGAGATGAAACTCGCATATTTTCCCATTTAACCAGTGCTAATATCGGCCTCTCATAGCCTACTTACACCAGAGAACGCAGCAAGAGTGTCTTGCAACAAAAATTAGAGAAAAATCAATACATACACACTATCCAAGCAAATATCAACATAATCTGATATCTCCACCAGCTCTAAGTCGTGTGGCCATAAAAACCATTATGTTTCTACGGAAATTCTCTCCCCTTCTCTTCATACACGTGGCCCGCAACCAGCCACGTCACGCATACGCTACAATGCACAAGACACACGCACCCACTACTGACTTCTCGACCGACCATTTTAGTTTGGCCAACTTTTTGGTAAGACCAGTCTGATCCGCCTTTCTGTACACACACCTTGCCTACCCGCGGCATGTGCTGCATTGTGCACAGAAACGCCTGATATCGCCAAGGATACCGGGCCAGTAGTCCTCTCGCGTCACTGCCTTTTGTGAGGCCTTCTTAGCGAGATGGCCCGAGGCTGACGTCACATGTTTTTCTGACATCACCGCCTTCTTGCGCTTCGTAGGCACAACGATCTGTCGTTTTGTCTTCCCCGAACTCAAGTGAGTGAAAGTTCGGTACAATACCCCATCCTTTATCTCAAAACCGATGGTGCCCTCCTTCACACCTTTCTTCTGTCCTGTGTGAGCGAGCCTAAACAACTTTCTAAGTGAGTAATCGCCCTCTTGCTCTGCTCGTAAGTGAGTGGGGTTGTCTCACCGGTCACGCTCCATTGCGTTCTGAAGTGTGTGACCGCTCGGGGCCTTTCTCTCCCGTGATTTCTTTTCTCGGATTCAACACAGAAATCACGGTCTGGGTCTCCGTACCCACGTGCTCCTGGAATGTTTCCAATTACCAGATCATACGGCGGCTTTGGAACAGTCAAAGCCTGCACAACTCCACTATAGAATGGTGTATCAATAAACACCTGGGCCGTTTTGAATTCTGCTACTGTTCCATCTATTTGTCTACACCTCTGTGTTTTTCCTGTGAATGTCCCTTCTCAACAGGGACTCCTTCACCATAACTCCAGTGCACCCAGAGTCTTAATGGCATTAACCACATTGTCCCATACTCTGCCTTTGTGCACATCCATGTTATCGCCTGAATCTGTGAACACACAGCACAATCCAGACAAAATAACACTGTCATCTTTTCCACCTTTTTCTATCTGCCTCTCTCTTGGCCTGATCCTCATTGCTGCTGCTTTCTGAGGTCTAAATCGGCAGTCTCTAGCCAAGTGTCCTGTCTTATCACACAGAAAACAGGTACGCTCATTCCTAGCCACGTGGCTATTGGTTTTCACCCTTGTTTGTCACTTGACCTGTGGGCCTACAGGTGTGTACTGCTGACTCATTGCGTGAGTCATGTGCTGGCCTGTTATCCTCTGAATATGCTTCCAGGCTTTCCTCTTGTTCAGGCAAATCACGCCTCGCTTCCCTGTATGTCTCAGCGTCTGAAGTACCTCAGCTATTGTGGTTGCACCTTTTTCCTTAATGTGGATGGGAAGGCCTGTCCCACAACCATCAAGTATCTGTTTCCTTCATCACCAGTGTCTTGAGGCCTTCAAAATCACTGTCTACTCCACTATAGTTCTACCATTTGTTGAAATAGTGATCCAGTTCTAACACCGAACTGTGTGTATGTCTCACCCTGTTCGATTCTCGCCTCGCGAAACTTACGCCTAAAACCTTCTTCAGTCAAATCATATGCCTTTAGTACTGCTTGTTTCACCTTGTCAAAATCTCTCTGATCACCTTTGGGTAAGGTGGAAACTGTGTGTAACGCACGACCTGTCAACAAGGCAGACAGGTTTATTGCCCAGTCATCTTCGGGCAGCCCTCGTGCTCGGCACCGATTCAAACCGACTGATATAGGCATCGATCGAATCAGTTTCTTCTTGAACAGTGGGAGTTTAGTCTAGTGTGCGCAACTTAGTCTGCGGCCCTACTGACTCAGAACTGGTGTCCATTTCACTGCGATTTTCAGACTTTTATTCTTTCCAACTCAATTTGTTTCGCTAGAATCTCAGATTCCGCTTCTGCTCTTGCCCTCGCTGGACTGGCAGCTGCACTCTCTGCATCTGCTCTTGCTCTGGCAGCCTGCACTCTCTGCCTCTGCTCTTGCTCTGGCAGCTGCACTCTCTGCATCTGCTCTTGCTCTCTCTGCCTTGCTCTTGCTCTGGCAGCTGCACTCTCTGCATCTGCTTTAGCCTTTGATTGCAGTGGTTTCTGCCTCTAGATTTCTTTTGACAGCCTCAAGCTGCTCCTTTTCAAACTTCCTTCTTTCAGCCCTTTCATCTCTCTCAGTCTTCTGATGAGTTTCAATGAATCTACGCGTTCATCTCCTGTATATCCATTTCTTTCCCCAAAACTTACTAGTTTCTCTATGGGGGGTAAAACTTTCTTCAGCCATTTTCTTTTCTGATATGTTTTAGCACTACTAAAACAGTTACTCTTATAGACCCGGAAAAAGTTGGTACACAGTTTATCTACTAAACGGTACGAGTACACCAACCAGTGGTAATGTTCCATAACACAAAGGAGCCTTATTCTTAAACCACAGCTTCTGTGAGAGTTAAGACTAGAACCTCGTTCTTCGTTTCTCTGAACGACCTCTGATTAATAAACCACCCTACACACAAGTCAATACTCAGCACTCAAAGAACTAAAAGAAATAATTAGAAGAGCTAATTATAACTGCCTTTAGTGGACGCTTCGCCCAGTACTACTCTAGTACTCACTTTGTTTCCCTCCTGAAGCTAACTTGGGCCATGCAATCCTGGCAGGTCGCCACTTTGTCCAGGACGGGGGAAATCGTGATGGTATTGCTTAAGTGCACTAAGTTGATGTATTATTAGTCAGGCTTAACACACCAAGGGTATCGTTGCACTCATACACGCATATGCACACTATGCGCACACCAAACATTCACCTCTCTCTGGGAATGGGATGTCACGCATTCGTTTCTCTCCTAACACGACTGAGAACAAGAAATACAATTTCTATGCTACTTATAATTAATAATGTACAATCAAATCACACACAATGGAATATCTAAACATAAAAGATCAATACATCCTAATCCCGGGTTATCATAAAACGACTTCTTACCTGGCCAGGTTTTCACACACACAACCACGCTTTCACACCACACCACAGTTCTTGAAAAAGTCTCTTCACGTCTTCTTCAGCACTGCTTGATGGTGATGCCCTTGGTTGACTGGCTCCAGGCTTCAGGATCTGGTCTTCGTGGTCGTCTCCGGGATTTCGACGTAGAACTCTTCTTCTTCGTCTCTTTCACCCACCTTGGGTTCAATTTCAGTTTGTCTGTCTTCACCCACCTCTGGGCTTCAAATTAGTTTTCTTCTCTTCCAGCTTGTCTTCAACCCTAAGACTTAGCTGTCTCTTCTATCTCCCAGACCACGTTTCTCTCGACCCTTTCTCTGTCCTGATCACTCCTCTCCTCTCTCTCTCTCCTCTGTCTTCTCTCTCTCTATCTCTCTCTCCTGGTGTTGTTCTCCCGCTCACGTTGTTCTCCCTAGTTTATATAGGGAGGGAAACAAAGGATTCCCTTTCGGGCCATGCCTTTGTCCACGCTGCTTCTCAAACCCCTAGTTCACAAGTACCTGAATTCTCCATTCGCTACATTCTCCCACACATCAGCATTTACACACAACCCTACCTAATTGATTAGCAAACACACACTTAGCCCAGATGGACATCGAAAATTCCTGCCGACTTCGGTGGTTACTTAACACAGTAATTATCTTAAGGAGGGCTACTACATCCTCCACACGCATTCAGCCAGCCTGACAATAGAACCAACACAGTGACCCACGGCAACACCATCCGAACGAATCCAAGACCCCTGCTCTTCACTGACTGTTTACAAAAGAACCTCAGCTGACCGAGCATTTAGCGCTCACTTGGAGCGCGAGGTGTTAGTGGTTACATCCCTTCCCCCTTTCGCCACCGGGCAGGTCCGAACTCTCTCTAGGTGTTGTTTGTTCATTTGACCACTTCGGCCTTCTTTCACACAGTTCGGCGTGTGCGATGGGTAGGTACCCTGGTTAATTGGTCTATTACCTATTTGTTATACTACGTACAACGTCCCTTTTCCTCCAAGCGTCTAATGTCTTTTGTGAGAGGTTTCACGCTCCTTGGACAGAACCAAGGTAAGGGAAAAAAAAAAGGAAAACTAAAGGTAGAAGTAACGACAAAGGGCTCTAGCACCGTGGCATTTCTGGTGCCATCAGAACACCATCACCACACTTCACAGACTAAGGTGTAGTCCTCTCCGTTTGAGATTTGGGGCCTGACTGAATAACTCTGTAACTTCCAGAGCACCCACGCTTCCCTAGCGTCACCTAGGGACGCCATCTGTCAGATCCCTACGCCTCATGAATATTTATAAGGGTCTTACATGTTGTAACTGCAAACTATTAACTACAAACTTCATATCACCTACATGTCCCTCTAACTTAAGCATACAACACTTCTCAAACATTGCGTGATCCTAGGTCTCACAAGTTTGAAATAAAAAAATAGTAATCAGAACTATTTTCCTTAAAGTGCAGGATGACCAACAACCTAAATAGTAAGCCCATCCCACAACTACTGGTCTCCCTCTTCTAATGGGGCTGGCACCCCCACAAACTTTCCCCGTGTCTCTTCCCGGTCTAGCAGAGAGTATTCCCTCTTTGGAATTTCCGGCCCGTCGCCGTCAGTGCTACAAAGGGATTCCTCCTTAGATCGCCACACAACTGGGCGAACTCATCGGGGTCATCAGACTACCTCCCTCGGTTAATCTAAACATCAACCATGGCATCCTCAGTGGAAGCACACAAGAATCTTGGTACACCATAGGTGGTGTACACATACCCCTCCAAGGCTAGATGTTTCCTTAAAAACTCACAAATATAGGAAACATCGACAACTCAATATCGGTTGTGCCAATGGGAATAATAATTCAATGGGAATAACAATTACACAATACAAATGCAGCACCTTGAAAATGAAATCAAATCATCCTGCAGTGACGTTGGGGGCAGGCCGGTGAAAAGTTTCACCTTTAGGACCATGGGTGGCGGCTGGGTGACCACGGTGATCTGCTCATGGGTGGCCCGTCGCAGTCTGGCTTCCAGCTCGGAGACAGCATCCTGGTGCTTCAACTCCAGTCGCCTCAGCTTGTCCATAAGGCCGCCACGTCTTCCTCCCGTCTAACTGCAGCTGGTGCCGAGTCTTCGGCTCAGCAAGGTGCCTGGCTTCTTCCTCGGACGACATCGCTCGCCCTTCTGGTTGACGTTGCTTAGAGCCTTTAATTAAACTATCCTGATCCAAACTAGTCTCTATTGGGCGCCAAAAGTGTAAACCTCCTTTGTTCTACTGTAAAGAAACGCACAAGGGGAGATCGGGTTCGGGAGAAAGTTGGATAGGTTCATCCAAAAAAGACAAATGAGTCAGGCCCAGTGAAGATTTTCTTTTTTTAATTTGGTCTACAGCTTTTTGCACATAAAAGGGGCTGGTGACAATGCCCAACAAAAAGGAATAGGAAAACGACCAAGGTAAAGGGAAAAAAAGGAAAACTAAAGGTAGAAGTAACGACAAAGGGCTCTAGCAACCGTGGCATTTCTGGTGCCATCAGAACACCATCACCACACTTCACAGACTAAGGTGTAGTCCTCTCGTTTGAGATTTGGGCCTGACTGATAACTCCGTAACTTCCAGAGCACCACGCTTCCCTAGCGTCACCTAGGGACGCATCTGTCAGTCCTACGCCTCATGAATATTTATAAGGGTCTTACATGTTTAACTGCAACTATTAACTAAAAACTTCATATCACCTACATGTCCCTCTAACTTAAGCATACAACATCTTCTCAAACATTGCGTGATCCTAGGTCTCACAAGTTTGAAATAAAAAATAGTAATCAGAACTATTTCCTTAAAAGTGCAGGATGACCAACAACCTAAATAGTAAGCCCATCCCACAACTACTGGTCTCCCTCTTACATAATGGGGCTGGCACCCCCACAAACTTCCCCGGTCTCTTCCCCGGTTTAGCAGAGAGTTTCCTCTTTGGAATTTCCGGCCCGTCGCCGGTCAGTGCTACAAAGGGTTCCTCCTTCGATCGCACACCACTGGGCGAACTCATGGGGGTCATCAGACTACCTCCTCGGTCAATTAACATCAACCATGGCACTCTCAGTGGAAGCACACAAGAATCTCTGGTACACCATAGGTGGTGTACACGTTGCATAAAGCCTGAGGGTGTATGTAATTATGTGATTATAGGCTGGAAGGGGGGTGGGGGGGGGGAGAGGGAAGGGAGGGAGGGTTAGCGTGGTGGACTTCAGTAAGAGATG
>JAFLJL010003119.1:0-22500 GCA_018398815.1 Conus ventricosus | reverse complement strand
CCTATGACAGTGATCATCATCCAACAATACTGATCAATGCCAACATTGCTTCACCTATGACAGTGATCATCATCCAACAATACTGTTTACTTTTCCAATAATACTGTTTGCATGAGTTTTCCTTCCTTCTTCCCTGTGCATATGTGTGTGTAGGTATAGGTATATGAGCTCCCATCCCCTCCCTTTTCTTAATGTGTTTTACTGTTCGAATAGCAATGATAGCCCTTCATTCATTCCTTACTTCCATGTCTTTCCAACCATTATCATCGGTACCAGCATCACTGCCTATAACTGCTATCGAAAATTTTCTTTGCTTTTTATTCATTGATCATTTCTAATCCTTGCTACTAAGTATATCTACCATAACTACTATCATCGATATTGTATCATAACATTAAACAATGATCAAAACAAACAAACCCTACTGTTCTACTAGCCTCCAACCCCTCTCCTTTCTCCCCTTCTGTGTGTAACCACTATCATTAGTCCAACTGTCATAGTCATATTATCACCAAAAGTGACAATATTCCTCCTGTTGTCATTTAAATCTAGGCGTTGTACTTGACAGACACTCTCTTTTCAAAATCAGATTTTCTATCTGCCGTGCTTGCTACTTGGAGCTTCGGCGATCAGTTCTGTGCGCCACCTTCTGTCTGAGAAGCCACCAAGACTCTGGTTATCGCTTCATTCTTTCAAACTTGACTACTGTAATTCTCTCTTGCTGCTGTCCACAGAATCTCCTTGCAAAATTGCAGAAAGTCCAAAATAATGCTGCTCGCCTTGTCTCGAAATCTTCCGAAAACCTCTCATGTTTGCTACCCTTGCATTTAAATCTTTGCACTGGCTTCCTTTGAAAAACGCATCAAGTACAAACTTTCTTTGCTCTGCACAAGCATTGGATTAGCCTCGCACCATCTTACCTCTCTAAACTTCTGTCGACTTAACTCCTTCCAGACGCTTCGCTTCTTTCTGACACTCGCATTCTGCAGACCCTCGTTTTCGACCAGAACACTTGTGAACGTTCTTTTTCTTTCAGGCTCGCTTCCTGCTGGAACAATCTCCCTCGCACTCCGAAACTCAAAGTCTTTCTTCTTTCAAGCCTCCCTCAAAACAACATCTCTTCAAAACATATTTTTCTGCTCCTTCGCGGTGTTTGGTGTTGCGTGGTGTGTTGGTGTGTGTTGTGTGTGTGTGTGTGTGTGTGGTGTGTGTGTTGTTTGTGTGGTGTGTGTGTGGTTGTGTGTGTGTGTGGTGTAGTGTGTGTGTGTGTTGTTAGGGCTTATTGCTGTAAGCGCTTAGGCTTTTGTTTAAGATTAAGCGCACTAAATGTTCCTTATATTATTATTATTATTATTAAATATTTCATCTTTATCTCTGTTTTAAACCCTTATCGCTATTGTTATGATGATGATGATGATGATGATGAGATGATGATGAGATGATGATGATGATGATGATGAAGATGATGATTGTTATTATTGTCATCATTATCATTTAACTCCTATGGTCCGCTTTCCAACGGCCTCATTTTCATCAACACCCATTTTGCTCCGAATATGAGAAGATAAGTGATTGCTCGGTCTTCATTTTCACTGTCCTAAACGCTTTTTTTTTGCTTGAAGAAGATCCAAGAGATCCTGTAATCTGTCTGTATTGTCTTGGGGAACTTTCTATTTTTCAAACCGGCCTGTATTAGCAGGATTTGAGTTCTCACCTCCTTGTAATAGATACAGCTTTCGTGTTTTTTTGTGTGTGTGTTTTCTTAACTATAGCGAACATATTTGGCGATGCATAGATTAAAGCTGTATGTTAAGGTGTCTGTAATTACTGGAGCCAACAGTTTGAGGATGTTTTCTGTCCAACCCATCCACTCCGCGATACCTGGTTGTTTGAGGGGCGTTAGGTAGTAACAAACTTCAAAGACATGATTGTTTGAGGGGCGTTAGGTAGTGATAAACTTCAAAGACATGATTGTTTTTGAGGGGCGTTAGGTAGTGATAAACTTCAAAGACAGACGATGCCATACTAACGCTACTTCATAACGCCTTTGCTCATTTGAACACCCCTAACTCTTTTGTTCCATCCTGTTCATTGACTTTCTTCTGCCTTTAATACCATCCAGCCCCATCTGCTGGCCCTGAAACTGCTAGACCTGAACGTAGACCCCAAACTTACTCTTTGGATTGTCAATTTTCTCCTCAACAGAACCCAGTCTGTCCGCTTCCTTTCTGCAACTTCCTCAGAACGTTCTACTTGTATTGGTGCCCCACAAGGCACAGTGCTATCTCCGTCCTCTTTACTCTGTATACAAACGACTGCACTGGCACTGAAACAACACCTGTCATAAAGTATTCTGATGATTCTGCTATCGAAGATCTATCCAACTCAGATTCTATCTATTTTAGCGAAGTTGAAAGGTTTGCATCTTGGTGTAATAGAAATTATTTAGACCTTAATGTTGTCAAAACAAAAGAAATGCTTATTGATTTTCGTAAAACCCCCACTGTAATACCCCAGCTTGTTATTGGTGACCAAACTGTCCAACGGGTGAATGAATACCGCTACCTGGGTACAGTTTTGGATAACAAGCTTTCTTTTGATGGTAACGTTCAATCAGTCTTTAAAAAATGTCAGTCCAGAGTCTTCTGTTTGCAAAAATGGAGAAATATTGGTGTTTCCACAAATGTTCTTAAAACTTACTATGGGTGCTGCATTGAATCGGTTCTCACGGGATCTTTCATGTGTTGGTATGGAAGTTTGAATGCAAGGAATAAGCATAAGCTGAGTGATATTGTGAATGTTTGCAGTAAAGTTGGGTGAAAGACAAAGAAGTTTGCAAGATCTGTATGAGGAGCGAGTGAAGAGAAAGGGACGGCAGATTGCGAATGATGACAGCCATGTTTTAGCTCAACACTATCATCTCTTGCCTTCAGGACGCAGATTTAGAACCTTCAAGTTTAAAACACGAGCTCAAAAATCTTTTCTTCCGCAGTCAGTCCATCTGTTGAATTCTTAATTGTGTAGATTCTGTACATTTCTCTTACTGTGAGCAGTTGAACAGTATAATTATGTATGTATGTGTCTGTGTATGTGTGCACATGTACATCTATGTGTGTGTGTGTGTGTGTGTGTGTGTGTGTGGTGTGTGTTGTGTGTGTGTGTGTGTGTGTGTGTGTGTGTGTGTGTGTGTGTGTGTGTGTGTGTGGTGCTTTCTTGTGTGCAGACCCTGTTTAAAAGTATGTAAATATCTTATTCATGGTGATTTAAATGTTTTATTGTTCGTAGGCCTCTTAATGAAATCCTGTCTTTTCGTGTTCTGTGATATGTTTTTATGTAATATGTTTGTAAAAATGGTGTTGCACCTGATAATAATTTCTCTTTTTGAGATAATAAAGTACACTTGACTTGACTTGACTTGAAAGACATGATTGTTTGAGGGGCGTTAGGCAGTGATAAACTTCAAAGACATGATTGCTTGAGGGGCGTCAGGTAGTGATGAACTTCAAATACATAATTGTTTGAGGGGCGTAAGGTAGTGGTAAGCTTCAAATACATGATTGTTTGAGGGGCGTTAGGTAGTGATAAACTTCAAAGACTGTCACTGGTGGAATATAAAATTTAGACTTGATGTTTTTATCATGGCAAAGTTGTTCCAGTTCTTGAAGGTCAGTAGACTTGGGGGAATCCATTGTGACAAGTTACCGGTATAGTGCAGAGTTGCTGTTGGGGAATCCATTGTGACAAGGTTACCGGGGATAGTGCAGAAGTTGCTGTTGGGGAATCCATTGTGACAAGGTTACCGGTATAGTGCAGAAGTTGCTGTTGGGGAATCCATTGTGACAAGGTTACCGGGTATAGTGCAGAAGTTGCTGTTCAATTGTTCAGCAGAGATGTCTTTGATTACATTTGATTTTCATGAAGATTGATTATTTGTAAAATCATATCTAGTTCTCCAAAGTAGTTCTGGGGTCTGGTTTGATGATGTTAGGTCTCGACAATATTTAGTTTTTTTCTGCATACCAGTGTTTTTGTTTGTTTGTTTTTTTTTTGTTTTTTTTTTTTTTTTTTTTCCTTTTTTTTTTTTCATTTCCACTATTCTAGAATTTTTCTTATAGCCATGTTTTTTTAGTTTCTTTCTTTTTTCTTTTTAGATTTCTAAGACAACCTACCTCCTGGAATTCTAGTGCACTGTGTGTGTGTGTGAGGAGGAGAGAGAGAGAGAGAGAGAGAGAGAGAGAGAGAGAGAGAGAGAGAGAGAGAGAGAGAGAGAGAGAGAGAGAGAGAGAGAGAGAGAGAGAGAGCTCAGAACTCAGAACTCAGAAAACTTTTATTCGATCAAGGATTGAGATTTTAGGCGAGCAAATTCTTCCGATCTGTCCTTGCTGAGCTAAATTATGCTATGAGATTCAAAGACAAGAAAATGAAAAGAAATTTAAAAAAGACAGGCATATAGGGTTATAGAGTACACGCTTCACACACACACACACACACGCGCGCGCGCGCATTTGTATGCAAGGGTTTGACAAAAGCATGCATACACAAACAATCATAAGATGCAGAGAAAAACAGCAAAACGGCGTGGAGGGTGGGGGGGGGATGAGACAGGGGAGGATGGGGGTGTAGTGTGGAGCAGCAGTTAGGAATGGACGATAAGAGAGCGGTTAGATAAAACAGTAGGACTACTATATGCCGATCGTTGCTGTGATAAACAGTAGGACTACTATATGCCGATCGTTGCTGTGTGTTTGTAATCGTTAGTGGAGTCCGCGACCAGACGAGGATCATGATGGTGACGGCATTGGCATAAAACAAATACAGTAGGCTATTCTAGGAGGAGCAGTTTTCCTCTCTGAGGAAGGACAGTTAGTGGTGTCATCTATTGACATAACTAGTACAGTAACAACGTACACATCTGTAATTGTTTATGATATAAGTGATAGCTGCATTTGTGGGGCCAGATAACTGTGTACTTGATACTTTAGTACCGCTTTGTTGTAATCTAGTGGTGTTTGCAGCGGCAGTATGTTAATTCAGCCTGCTTTTCGGAAGTTGATAAGGAAGAATCTAACAGAATTATCCTTGCAGCTCTTCTGTACATAGAATCTAGTCTTCTATGGTGAATGTTCGCTGCACAGTCCCAGACTACAGAAGCATAGTTGATGTGAGAGAGACAGTGAGCCTGGAAAAAGTTGTTTTTTTTCCCCCGAGCGTTTGTATCTATGTAAGGCTTCAGTTGTTTAAGCATGAAGACACTGTAAGCCAGCTTGATAACCACAGCCACTGGGACTGGGACTGCCACTTCATCACTCCCATGACTCGGTGCTTATGCACTTGTTCTACTTCATTTCCTCGTCCACCATCACTCCCATGACTCGGTGCTTACGCACTTGTTCTACTTCATTTCCTCGTCCACCATCACCCCCATGCCACGGTGCTTCTGCACTTGGTCTATGGCGTTGCCATCTAAAGTCAGACTGAGACTTAGAGTTTCTGTTTGGTGCTTCAGTCTAGGAGAGAGAGGGGTGGGGGGGGGGGGGGAGAGAGGGGGGGGGGGGGGGGTTGGACTGGTCGGCCGTCAGAGAAATGTGTTGTTAGACGTGCGAGACGTGATTAGGTATGTATCAACATGCGACAGAGTGTAACAGGGCAAACTGCAGGGCTTGCAGTTATGTATCAACATGCGACAGAGTGTAACAGGGCAAAACTGCAGGGCTTGCAGTTATGTATCAACATGCGACAGAATGTAACAGGGCAAACTGCAGGGCTTGCAGTCATGTATCAACATGCGACAGAGTGTAACAGGGCAAACTGCAGGCTTGCAGTCATGTATCAACAGGAGACAGAGTGTAACAGGGCAAACTGCAGGGCTTGCAGTCATGTATCAACAGGAGACAGAGTGTAACAGGGCAAACTGCAGGGCTTACAGTTATCAAAGACAAGAGACACAGGAAATGACCGCTCACAACGGCGTCCATCCAGTCGGTTATTACGGTTTAGGATGTGTAGGCCTTGCAGAAAGAGCAGACAGTGTCACCAAGGAAATGGCCACTAACCAACAAGTCTGTCTAGCTCATTGTTTCAGATATACATATCAGTGATGCTTAGAGCCTTACCAGGCACAAGAACTGGGGGCGGAATGGCTCAAGTGGCAGAGCGCCGGACTCATGATCCGGGTGATCTTTGGGTTGTGGGTTTGCATCTTCCCCGGCCGTTTGGGTACTGGAGGATTTGTTCTGTTGGTCATTGGTATGGACGCTGTGTAGATACTACCATGCACCGAGAGAATGAGACGGGGGAGACGCGAGCGAGCAAGCAAGCGAAGAGAGAGAGAGAGAGAGAGAGAGAGAGAGAGAGAGAGAGAGAGAGAGAGAGAGAGAGAGAGAGAGAGAGAGAGAGAGATGGAAGAAGAGAGACAGACAGACAGACAGACAGACAGAGACTGTGACAGAGACAGAGAGAGAGAAAGACAGAGAGAGACAGAGACGGAGAGAAATAGAGACAGAGACAGAGAGAGAGAGAGAGAGAGAGAGAGAGAGAGAGAGAGAGAGAGAGATGGGGAAGAGAGCGAGCTAGTGTGTGTGTGTTGTGTGTGTGTGCGCGCGCGTGCGCGTGCGTGCGCGCGCGGGCATGTGTTTGTGTGTGTGTTTTGTGTGCGTGTGTGCGTGTGTGTGCGTGTGTGTGTATGTGTGTGTGTGTGTGTGTGTGTGTGTGTGTGTGTGTGTGTGGGAAAGAGAGAGAGAGAGAGAGAGAGAGAGAGAGAGAGAGAGAGAGAGAGAGAGAGAGAGAGAGAGAGATTGATTGATTGATTGACTGATTGATTGATTGATTGATTGATTGATGATTGATTGATATTTAATACCCAAGGATGAAGATTTTAGGCCAAAGCCTAGTCTTACAATCTGTCCTTGTCATGCATACATTATTTCAGCACATATCATACAGACAATTCAACATCATCATCATCATCATCATCATCATCATCCATCATCATCATCATCATCTTGCCCATGATGGGCGTAGAGGAGAGATGAGAGACACTCTTGAAGCCAGGCACCGCCATCCGGCCCTGTCCTCTGCCTGTCGCATCAGCGTAGGGCCATCCATCCTGGTCCATTCTTTGATGTTGTCCATCCAGCATTTGGCTTGTCGTCCCCTTCGTCTGCCACCTTCCAGCGTGCCCTGGATGACTGTTTTGGGCAGTGAATTGTGGCGTATGACATGCCCGAACCACGACAGCTGCTGAGCTACATTATGCTAAATTCAAAGACCAGAAAATGAAAAGAAATTTAAAAAGACACATATAGGTTATAGAGGACACGCTTCTACACACACACTCACACACGCGCGCGCGCGCATTTGTATCAAGAAGTTTGAAAACAAAAGCATCAGACACAAACAATCATAAGATCGAGAAAACACAAACGGCGTGGAGGTTGGGGGATGAGACAGGGAATGGGTGAAGTGTTGAGCAAGCAGTTAGGAATGACGATAAGAGAGCGGTAAGATAATACAGTAGGACTACTATATGCCGATCGGTTGCTGTGGTTAAAGACAGTAGACAACTATACAACTGCGATCGTGCTGTGTGTTTGTAATCCGTTAGTGAGTCCGCCGACCAGAAACCGAGGATCAGATGTAGAACGGCCTTGCATAAAACCCAAATACAGTAGGCTATGCTAGGAGACATGTTCTCTCTGAAAGGACATTTAGTGTGTCATCTATTGACTTAACTATACAGTAAACAACTACTACATCTGTAATTGTTTTATATATAAGTGAGAGCTGCTTTTTGTGGGCCATATAAAGTTTCCTTGATACTTATTACCGCTTTGTGTAATCTAGTGGTGTTGCAGCGGCAAGTATGTTAATTCAGCCCGCTTTTCGAAGTGATAAGATGAAACGAACAGAATATCCCTTGCTGCTCTCTTACATAAATCAGTCCTTCTATGGAATGTTCGCTGCACAGACCAGACTTATACAGAAGCATATTGATGTGAGAAGACAGTGAAGCCTGAAAAAGTTGTTTTTTTTTCCGAGAGTTTGTATCTATGTAAGGGCTTCATTGTTAAGCATGAATACACGTAAGCCAGCTTTAAACCACAGCCACTGACTGGACTGCCCACTTTTCATCACTCCTGACTCGTGCTTAGCACATGTTCACTTCATTTCCTCGACCACCAACACCCCATGATCTCGTGCTTACGCACATTGTCTACTTATTTCCTCGTCCACCATCACCCCCATGACACGTGCTTCTTGCACTTTCTTATGCGTTGGCCATCTAAATCAGACAGCGACTTAGAGTTTCTGTTTGGCGTGCTCAGTCCAGAAGAGAGGGGGGGGGGGGGGGGGGGGGGGGGGGGAGAGAGGGGGGGGGGTGTTTGGACTGTCCCGTCAGAGAAATGTGTTGTTAGACGTGCGAGACTTATATAGTATGTATCAACATGCACAATGTAACAGCAAACGCAGCTTGCATTATTTATCAACACACAGAGAGTAACAGGGAAACCTGCAGGCTTCAGTTATTATCAACATGCGACAGAATGGTAACAGGCAACTGCAGGCTTGCGTCAGGTAATCACCACGACAGAGTGTAACAGGGCAAACTGCAAGGGCATGCAGTCATGTATCAACAGGAGACAGAGTGTAACAGGGCAAACTTCATGCTTGCCGTCATGTTATCAACAAGCAATGGTAACAGGGGCAAACGCAGCTTACAGTTATCAAAGACAAAGACACAGAAATGACCGCTCACAACGGCGTCCAACCAGTCGGTTATTACGGGCTTGAATTTTAGGCCTTGCAACAGAGCAGACAGGTCCACCAAGAACCACTAACCAACAAGGTCTGTCCTACTCATTTTTCAGATATACTATCAGTATGCCTTAAGACCTTACCAGCCAAGACTGGGGAATGGCTCAATGGCAAGGCGCCGGCTCAATGATCAGAGTGATCCTTTGGGTTTGATGCATCTCCCCGCCTTTGGGTATGAGATTTGTGCGTTGGTCATTGTAGGACGCCTTTAATATACACCCTGCACCGAGAGAATGATCGGGTGAACGCAGCGGACAAGCAACGTAAGAGATAGAGAGAGAGAAGAGAAGAGAGAGAGAGAGAGCGAGAGAGAGAGAGAGAGAGAAGAAGAGATGAGAAATGGAAAGAAAAAACAGACAGACAACAGCAGACCAGAACTGTACAAACAAGAAAGAAAACCGAGTGAGACAGAGACGAGAAAATAAACAAGACAGAACAGAGAGAGAGAGAATAGAGAGAGAGAGATAGAGAGACAGAAAAGATGGGAAGAAGCGAGCAATGTGTTGTTTGGTTTTGCCGCCGCTGCCGGCGTGCGCGTGCGGCATTAGTTTTGTGTTGGGGGGGGGGGGGGGGGTGGGGGGGGGGGGGGGGGGGGGGGGGGGTGTTTGGTGTGTGTGCTTGTTGTTAAATGTTGTTGTTTGTGTTGGTTTTTGTGTGTTAAAAGAGAACAAAGAAGAAGAGAGAATAAGAGAGAGAAGAGAGATAGAGATTGATTGATTGGATTGACTGATTGATTAGGATTAGTGATTGATTGACTTAATACCAGAGGAAGATTTTAGGCCAAAGCCTAGTCATTAACAATCGTCCTTTCATGCATACAATAATATCAGCACATATCATAACAGACAATTCAACATCATTCATCACATCATCACATCATCCAGCATCAATCATCATTCTCTTTTCTCTTGCCCATGATGGTCGTAAGGAGAGATGAGAGACACTCTGAACCAGGCACCGCCATCCGGCCCTGTCCTCTGCCTTCGCATCAGCGAGGCCATCCATCCTGGCCATCTTGATGTTGACATCCAGCATCTTGCTTGTCGTCCCCTCGTCTGCCACCTTCCCAGCTGCCCTTGGATGACTTTTTGGCATGAATTTGCGTATGACATGCCCGAACCACGACAGCTCCTCTTCTTGACTGCTGCCAAGAGGTTCTTGGGGTCCTGCAAGTGATGCTATTGGGCTCCTCACAAGGTCTTGTCTTCCTCTTGCCAAGAGTTCCGAGCAAGCCCCTGAAGCATTATGTTCAAAAACGTCTGGTTCTCTTGCTGGTCTGTGGCTGTCATGTCCACCTTCGCATCCAACAGCAGATGACAGCATCAGAATTGTAACAGCTTCATCGTTGTAGTAATCGGATCTCCCTGCTCTTCCAATCTTGATTTAGCTTTGCCATTCTGGCTGTTTGCGATCCGCTAGACTGGTCTTGACTTTCTGTGTAGAGCGACCGTCTTTGGTAGATGCGCCAAGTATTTTGAAATCGCCCACTTCTTCAGCTGTTGTCCTCATGTAGTTTCATCATGGTGATGTGTTGTGCTGTGACCAGACTTCGCTTTTTTTCTGGTGCTCACTCCAGTCCTAGGCACCTGCCCTTTCTCCAGTCTCTTTGTCAGTCCTTGTAGTTTCTTTCGCTCTGCCTCCCACAGGTCGATGTCCATCTGCGAACCTCCGATTCATGATGGTTCTACTCCGACGGGAACAGTGAGGAAGTCATGAGTTTTCACGCATGATTTATCCAGAAGAAGATTGAACCGTACGGAGAAGCACAGCCTGACGGACTCCAACAGTGGTCTTGAGTAGTTCCCCTATCGGTTTTGAGGATGACAGCGCTGCTGCGGTGTTATACTGCGCTGGATGGTTTGGGACAACCCTCCTCTATGCCAAACTTTCTGAGCACACGCCCCCTACCCTGTGCACACACCCTGTCCAAACGCTTTCCTAAAGTCAATGAAGTTGTGGAAAGTCTCTCGATGTTGCAGATGTTTCTTCCATCATTATCCAACCGGCATGAAGAACTTTCTACTGTGCTTCTGCCTGCCCAAATCCAGCTTGTTCTCCGCCAGGTTTTTTCCGCCTCTTCATCATCGATTCAAGATGACTCTGACATGATTTTACTTGTCGAAGCGACTTAATGTTCGTAGGGCTGCATGGGCTAATTTCCCTTTTTGGGCAGGGGGATGATGAGTTGATTGAGTCCATTCTGTGGCCTCTTTGTTTCTCCAGATCGTCGACAAATCGATGTACTAAGTGAACCAATTCCTCCCATTCCAAGAGTTGAAGCACTCTGCTTGAATATTGTCTGCTCAGGTGATTTCCTTCCCTGCCAAGGCTCCGATGGCTTCTCCACATCTTCTCTCTTCACTGTATTGAGGATTCCCTTGATGATGTTGAGTCCCCCTCATACAGACTGTCTTCTGCTTATAAAGTTAGTTGTATAGTTCTTGCAGTACTGATCCATCTGTTCAACACAGCGGAACTTTCTGTCAGCAGCTCGCTGAGTATTCCTCGTTGTTAGGACTGACGATCTGTTTTCTGCAGCGTCTGGGAGGTTTTTCATGTGGTGAGAAGGCATGTTGTCCCCCCTTTTGGTTTTTTCCCTTTTCCTTGCCTTTTCCTCGATGTTTCTCGCACTGATTATCTGATCCTGTTCTTTGCTCAATCTTTTCCTTCTTTACAAGGTTGTTGTTTTTCGATTCTGCGGCTTGTTCATGGCTGAATTAATCGTATCTTCTGATCGTCTTTTGTCCGCAGAAGGTCAAGTGTCGTTTAGATCCATGCTTGGGTTTTCTTCCGCTGTCGCCCAAGTACCCTCCTCTGCTGTTCGCAACTGGACTCATTGAACTGTTTGGAGGCGTTGATTCATTGTCCCCGAGGTTGAATCCGCAACCGCCCCCCGAGTCCTAGCCTGGAAAGCCTCTTCTATCGCTGGTCTTTTAAACTTCTCCAGTCAAACTTGATGCGTGGCTGCGCAGCTTTGTACTTTTTCTTCCAATGATCTCATAGTGAGAGCACGAATCGGTCGCTGCCTCTATCAGCTCTCCGGTATGTCCTTCGTCGTGCTTTATTGATGCCTTGATTGCAAGCAGCCGCAATGAGACAAAGTCGATCTGGTTGTGAGTCATTGCCGTTCGGCCATCCATGTTGTTCTTCTTGAACAGTTGTGGGGGTAAAGGTGTGCAATGGGAGCCTTGGTGCAGCAAACTCCAGAAGGCGAAAGTCCCCTGTCTTAATTTCCCTGTGCCGTTTTGACCCACTGTCCATCCCTCCTTTTGTAGCATCTCTGGGCCGACTTTGGCGATTGAAGTCCCCTGACCTATGATTAGGTTTTTCTTGGGGTCTTTTTCGATGGTCGGCTACGTTCCGTAAATCTTCCACCGGCCTAACTTCTTGGCTGTAACCAACATGATACTCTAATTCTACAATGAAAGCAAACAGCGCATTAAAAGCACTAATGAATGGGATGGTTAAAACAAAAGGACACATACAAAGCAAACAAAACAACAAAACTACAGAAGAGAGAGGGGTCAGAGTATGGTGTGAAGAGAGAAAGTATGTAGGGGGAGGAGAAAGGATGGTAACCATGGGAGTGGCTGACGATTTCAACGAGTAGTTTTTAAGTTGAGACGATTTATTCAATTCGGTTCGAACAGAAGACTAGCGAATGGACGCAATCATTGTAATCGAAATAATTTAACTACGAACATAAAATGTTTATGCAAATGATCCTTGAAATGTTTTAAAGTATTCTTGTTTTTGTAGGGTCGTGAAGTGATTGCAACATAGGGCCAGAGTAAAGAGAGAAGCAGAGAAGAGAAGAAGAGAGAAGACGAGAAGGAGAGAGAAGAGAGAGAGAGAAGAGAAAAGAAAAGAGAAGAGAAAGAGATAGCAAGGAGTGGAAAAGAGAATGGTATAGGGATGGGAAAAGGATGGTATACAAGTGGGAGTGGTGATACGCTTTTAACGGAGTGGTTATTGATGTTGGAGAACGATATAAACCCAGTAAGTTCACAGAAGACATACACGAATGACAGCAATCAATTTTAATCGCCAAAATAACTACTGAACATAACATGTATAGCAAATGTTCCTGAAAGGTTTAAATTATTCATTTTTAAATTCGGTGAATGATTCCAACATAGTCCATAGGGGGGGTAAGAGAGATAAGAAGCGAGAGAAGAGAATTGAGAGGTTGTATCATTAAGTATTTTTATAACTATTAACAACTAATATCACAGAAATATTTAATTATCTCTCTGAAAAGAATATTAATCACAGTATGTGTCATCCATGACACGTACAACTTCTTGAACTGCTTCTCACATAACCCTTTTTGTAATGAATACTTACAATGACCATGAACATTCCCACAAAACAGATCCTTTGTAATGAATGACTTACAATGATCCTTAACATTCCCACACCAATCCTTTTGTGATGACTTCAATGATCTTAACATTCCCACAAAGTAAATCCCTTGTAGTGAATGATCTTACAATGATTCCTTGAACATTCCCACAAACAATCCCGTTTGTAGTTGAATGATCTTTCAATGATCTTGAACATTCCCCAAAGCCGTTCCCTTTGTATTGAATGATCTATAATGATTCTTGAGCACTTCCACCACAGGCAATCCCTTTGTATGAATGATCTTACAATGATTCTTGAACACTCCCACAAAGCAGAATCGCCATTGTAAATGAATGACTCGTACCCACTGTCTTGACGGCTTCTCACATAACCTTTTGGTAAAATGTTCTTACAATGATCCTGAACATTCCTCCCAGATTCCTTTGTAATAATGATCTACAATTATTCTTGAACATTTTCTTCCCACCCAGATTTCCTATTGTAATAATGATCTTACAATGATTCTTGAACATTCCCACAAAGCAGTTTCCCCTGTAATGATGATCTTACATTGACCCTTTGAACATTCCCAAAAAGCAGATCCCTTTTTTAATGAATGATCTTACAATGATTCTTGAACATTCCACAAGCGATCCCTTTGTAATGAATGATGTTACAATGATTCTTAAAACATTCCCACAAAGCAGATCCCTTGTAGGGAATGATGTTACAAGATTCTTAAACATTCCCACAAAGCATCCCTTTGTAGTGAATGATCTTACAATGATTCTTGAACATTCCCACAAAGCAGATCCCTTTGAAATAATGATCTTACAATGATCCCTTGAAACACTCCCAAAAAGCAGATCCCTTGTAATGATTATCTTACAATGATTCTTGAACATTCCCACCCAGACCCCTTTGTAATGAATGATCTTACAATAATCTTGAACATTCCCACCCAAATCCCTTTGTAATGAATGATCTTACAATGATCCTTGAACCCTTCCCACAAGCAGATCCCTTTGTAATGAATGACTCACAATGACCCTTTGAACATTCCCACAAAGCAGATCCTTTGTAGTAAATGATTTTACAATGATTCTTGAACATTCCCACAAAGCAGATCCCTTTGTAGTGAATGATCTTACAGTGATTTTTGAACATTCCCACAAAGCAGATCCCTTGTAGTGAAGATCTTACAATGATTCTTGAACATTCCCACAAAGCAGATCCCCTTGAATGAATGATCTTACAATGATTCTTGAACACTCCCACAAAGCAGACCCCTTTGTAATGAATTATCTTACAATGATTCTTGAACTTTCCCCACCCAGTTTCCCTTTGTAATGAATGATTTACAATAATCCTTGAACATTCCCACCCAGATTCCCTTTGAATGAATGATCTTACATATGATCCTTGAACATTCCCACAAAGCAGATCCCTTTGTAATGAATGATCTTACAATGATCCTTGAACATTCCCACAAAGCAGATCCCTTTGTAGTGAATGAGTTACAATGATCCTTGAACATTCCCACCCGATTCCTTTGTAATGAATGATCTTACAATGATTCTTGAACATTCCCACAAAGCAGATCCCCTGTAATGAATGATCTTACAATGATTCTTGAACATTCCCACAAAGCAGATCCCTGAATGAATGATTTTACAATGATTTTTTGAACATTCCCACAAGCAGATCCCTTTGTAATGAATGATCTTACAATGATTCTTGAACATTCCCACAAAACAGATCCCTTTGTAATGAATGACTTGCAATGATTCTTGAACATTCCTATAAAGCAGATCCCTTTGTAATGAATGATCTTACAATGATTCTTGAACATTCTATAAAGCAGATTCCTTTGTAATGAATGATCTTAAAAAGATTCTTGAACATTCCTATAAAGCAGATTGCTTTGTAATGAAGATCTTACAATGATTCTTGAACATTTCCTATAAAGCGTTTCCCTTTGTAATAAATTGATCTTACAATGATTCTTGAACATTCCTATAAAGCAGATCCCGTTGTAGTGAATGATCTTACAAATGATTCTTGAACATTCCTATAAGCAGATCCCTTTGAAAATGATTGATCTTACAATTATTCTTGAACTTTTCCCTATAAAGCAGATTCCTTTGTAATGAATGTTCTTACAATGATTCTTGAACATTCCTTTTAAAACAGATCCCTTGTAGTAAATGATCTTACAATGATTCTTGAACTTTTTCTATAAAGCAGATCCCTTTGAAATGAATGATCTTACAATGATTCTTGAACATTTCAATAAAGCAGACCCGAGGAATAAAAGATCGCTGGGTCCAACCTCAGTCATAGCCGTTTGGGAGTCCGTATTTTGCTGAGCGAACGCCAAATGCCCGTGACATGCACATTAGACAGGAAACAGTGCGTGTGGCAGTCAGTGTCTCCTGGGATGAACGCCAAATGCCCGTGACATGCCAATTAGACAGGAAACAGTGCGTGTGGCAGTCAGTGCTCCTGGATGAACGCCAAATGCCCGTGACATGCACATTAGACAGGAAACAGTGCGGTGGCAGTCAGTGTCTCCGGGGATGGTGGTGACACAATCTTAGTGGGAAAAACGAAGACTGATATTTGCAATCAGAACAGTGAACGGATAAAAACCAGCTTCAACATGAAGTAATAAGTCACAGTCTTTTTTAGGTAATGCATATTCTAAAAACTGCAGTTACAACTTTCAAAAAATCATCACATTTTGAAGGCCCCAAATGTCACACCCATCTTTAAAAAAAACGGAATTAAAGCTGTTTGAAAAATCCCAAAATAATACAAATTGTCGTTGTTGGTTTCTGGCTGTACCTAATAAAGCGCCTTTTGTGTTTAACGTAAAAAATGTTCCTTTTCTCTGAAAAGAAAGCCATTCTGATTTAAAAAAAAGAAAAAAAAGAAACACACACCACACACACACCCACACACACCCACACACACACAACACAACACCACACACCACACACACACACACACACACACACACACACACACACACACATACACACACGCACGCACGCACGCACGCACGCACGCACGCACGCACACATGCACGCACACCCACCACACACACACACACACACACACACAACACACACAAACCCACAAAACACACACAACACACACAGACAGACAGACACACACACACACACACACAAGCAGGCACACACACACACACACACACACACCACACACACAAAACACACACACACACACACACCACACACACACATGCACACACACACACACACACACACACACACACACACACACACACACACACACACACACACACACCACACTCATTACTAGTGACTACACACACACACACACACACACACAAAACACACACACACACACACAACCACATTCTACTGGTAAATATATAGACAGTTGGAGTTGGCTGTACAGACTAAAGTCAGTTGTACTGAAACTAAGTTTATTCTCTTTCCCTTTTTTATCGAAGGTCTTCTTTGTCGCACAGCCTCTTGTAATGAATGAAGGCTGGATGATGTCAAACTGATTTTGTCACCCCACTTCACTCTTGTAATGAATGAAGGCTGGATGACGTCAAAACGTTTTTGTACCCCCCCTTCACATATATAACAAGATAGAAGGCAATCTCTCATTCAAAGCGACTGGTACCCTGTATTGCCTCACATCAAAGCGACTGGACCCTGTATTGCCTCACATCAAAGCGACTGGTACCCTGTATTGCCTCACATCAAAGCGACTGGTACCCTGTATTGCCTCACTCCTGTGTCAGTCTTCCTTGTTAGTTTATTTTTCATGTCTGATCTCTAGAAGACCTATAACAAGCTGAAAAATGATTTTTTAAAAAAGTAACAGCAACATATTAAACAATTTATGCTTGTATCTGTCCAAAGCCTTTTTAAAAAGGGGTGCTGGTCAGTTGAAGATTTTGAATTGCTGTATCGGAGCAAGTGCTATGATACTCTTTCCTTACCGACGTCAGCACTTTATTCTCAGCAAGTGCCCATGATACTCTTTCCTTTCCGACGTCAGCACTTGATTCTCAGCAAGTGCCTATGATACTCTTTCCTTACCGACGTCAGCACTTGATTCTCGCAGGTGGGCCTATGATACTCTTTTCCCTTTCCGACGTCAGCACTTGATTTCAGCAAGTGCCTATGATACTCTTTCCTTACCGACGTTAGCACTTGATTCTCACAAGTGCCTATGATACTCTTTCCTACCGACCCTCCGCACTTGATTCTCAGCAAGTGCCTCTGATACTCTTTCCTTACCGACGTTAGCACTTGATTCTCAGCAAGTGCCTCTGACACTTTTCCTTACCGACGTTAGCACTTGATTCCAGCAAGAGCCTATGATACCTCTTTCCTTACCGACGTTAGCACTTGATTCTCAGCAAAGTGCCTATGATACTCTTTCCTTACCGACGTCAGCACTTGATTCTCAGCAAGTGCCCATGATACTCTTTCCTTACCGACGTCGCACTTGATTCTCAGCAATGCCTTTGATTCGCTTCCTTACGACGTTAGCACTTGAAATTTTCACAAGTGGGCCCATGATACTCTTTTCCCTTTCCGACGTCAGCCTTGATTCTCAGCAAGTGCCTATGATCTCTTTCCTTACCGACGTCGCACTTGATCTCAGCAATGCCTATGATACTCTTTCCTTACCGACGTCAGCACTTGATTCTCAGCAAGTGCCTATGATACTCTTCCTTACCGACGTTAGCACTTGATTCTCAGCAAGTGCCTATGATACTCTTTCCTTACCGACGTTAGCACTTGATTCTCGCAAGTGCCTATGATACTCTTTCCTTACGGACGTTAGCACTTGATTCTCAGCAAGTGCCTATGATACTCTTTCCTTACCGATGTCAGCACTTGATTCTCAGCAAGTGCCTATGATACTCTTTCCTTACCGACGTTAGCACTTGATTCTCAGTGTTTTGTGGGGTCTCTTTATGTTCATTGTCGTGTCTGACGTTGTGTTTGATCCCCCCCCCCCCCCCCTCGCCCTCCAGAAGGGGCTGTGGCCTATGTGAATAACATTTTTTAAATTCTCTGTCTGTCTGCCTGCTGTCTGTCTGTCTCATATTTGGCCGGACATGATAGTGACAAAGAGCAATGGTATTATGATCAAACCAGGACAGAACAAGCTTTGCACTCTAAATACAGCGGTTGTTTATTTCACTTCTCCTCGTATGTTATCAATCATATCGCTAGTCGTGCTGATGATGGAGTCCTATGAATTTATATCACTTATTGTGCTGGTGATGGAGTCCTATGAATCATATCGCTTATTGTGCTGGTGATAGAGTCCTATGAATCATTCGCTTATTGTGCTGATGATGGAGTCCTATGAATCATATCACTTATTGTGCTGATGATGGAGTCCTATGAATCATATCACTTATTGTGTGATGATGGAGTCCTATGAATCATATCACTTATTGTGCTGTGATGAGTCCTATGAATCATATCGCTTATTGTGTGATGATGGAGTCCTATGAATCAATATACTTATTGTGTGATGATGGAGTCCTTGAATCATATCCTTATTGTGCTGATGATGGAGTCCTATGAATCATATCGCTTATTGTGCTGGTGATGGAGTCCTATGAATCATATCGCTTATTGTGCTGGTGATGGAGTCCTATGAATCATATCGCTTATTGTGCTGGTGATGGAGTCCTATGAATCATATCCTTATTGTGCTGGTGATGGAGTCCTATGAATATATCGCTTATTGTGCTGTGATGGAGTCCTATGAATCATATCGCTTATTGTGCTGGTGATGGAGTCCTATGAATCATATCACTATCTGTGCTGTGATGGAGTCCTATGAATCATATCGCTTATTGTGCTGGGGATGGAGTCCTATGAATCATATCGCTTATTGTGCTGGTGATGGAGTCCTATGAATCATATCGTTATTGTGCTGTGATGGAGTCCTATGAATCATATCGCTTATTGTGCTGGTGATGGAGTCCTATGAATCATATCGCTTATTGTGCTGGTGATGGAGTCCTATGAATCATATCGCTTATTGTGCTGGTGATGGAGTCCTATGAATCATATCACTTATTGTGCTGATGATGGAGTCCTATGAATCATATCACTTATTGTGTGATGATGGAGTCCTATGAATCATATCACTTATTGTGTTGATGATGGAGTCCTATGAATCATATCACTTATTGTGTTGATGATGGAGTCCTATGAATCATATGTTATTGTGTGATGATGGAGTCCTATGAATCATATCGCTTATTGTGTGATGATGGAGTCCTATGAATCATATCGCTTATTGTGCTGGTGATGGAGTCCTATGAATCATATCACTTATTGTGCTGATGATGGAGTCCTATGAATCATATCGCTTATTGTGCTGGTGATGGAGTCCTATGAATCATATCGCTTATTGTGCTGGTGAGGGGAGTCCTATGAATCATATCGCTTATTGTGCTGGTGATGGAGTCCTATGAATCATATCGCTTATTGTGCTGGTGATGGAGTCCTATGAATCATATCCTTATTGTGCTGTGATGGAGTCCTATGAATCATATCGCTTATTGTGCTAGTGATGGAGTCTATGAATCATATCCTTATTGTGTGATGATGGAGTCCTATGATTCATATCACTTATTGTGCTGATGATGGAGTCCTATGAATCATATCGCTAATTGTGCTGGTGATGGACGTCCTATGAATCATATCGCTTATTGTGTTGGTGATGGAGTCCTATGAATCATATCGCTTATTGTGCTGGTGATGGAGTCCTATGAATCATATCACTTATTGTGCTGATGATGGAGTCCTATGAATCATATCGCTTATTGTGCTGGTGATGGAGTCCTATGAATCATATCGCTTATTGTGCTGGTGATGGAGTCCTATGAATCATATCGCTTATTGTGCTGGTGATGGAGTCCTATGAATCATATCACTTATTGTGCTGGTGATGGAGTCCTATGAATCATCTCGCTTATTGTGCTGGTGATGGAGTCCTATGAATCATATCGCTTATTGTGCTGATGATGGAGTCCTATGAATCATATCGCTTATTGTGTGGTGATGGAGTCCTATGAATCATATCGCTTATTGTGCTGGTGATGGAGTCCTATGAATCATATCACTATCGTGCTGTGATGGAGTCCTATGAATCATATCGATTATTGTGCTGGTGATGGAGTCCTATGAATCATATCGCTTATTGTGCTGGTGATGGAGTCCTATGAATCATATCGCTTATTGTGCTGGTGATGGAGTCCTATGAATCATATCGCTTATGTGCTGGTGATGGAGTCCTATGAATCATATCGCTTATTGTGCTGGTGATGGAGTCCTATGAATCATATCGCTTATTGTGCTGGTGATGGAGCCCTATGAATCATATCGCATTTGTGCTGGTGATGGAGTCCTATGAATCATATCGCTTATTGTGCTGGTGATGGAGTCCTATGAATCATATCACTTATTGTGTTGATGATGGAGTCCTATGAATCATATCACTTATTGTGTTGATGATGGAGTCCTATGAATCATATCACTTATTGTTTTGATGATGGAGTCCTATGAATCATATCACTTATTGTGTTGATGATGGAGTCTATGAATCATATTGCTTATTGTGTTGATGATGGAGTGCTATGAATCATATCACTTATTGTGCTGATGATGGAGTCCATATGAATCATATCGCTTATTGTGCTGGTGATGGAGTCCTATGAATCATATCGCTTATTGTGTTGATGATGGAGTCCTATGAATCATATCACTAGTCGTGCTGATGATGGAGTCCTATGAATCATATCACTTATTGTGCTGATGATGGAGTCCTATGAATCATATCGCTTATTGTGCTGGTGATGGAGTCCTATGAATCATATCGCTTATTGTGTTGATGATGGAGTCCTGTGAATCATATCGCTTATTGTGTTGATGATGGAGTCCTATGAATCATAACGCTTATTGTGTTGATGATGGAGTCCTATGAATCATATCGCTTATTGTGTTGATGATGGAGTCCTGTGAATCATATCGCTTATTGTGTTGATGATGGAGTCCTATGAATCATATCGCTTATTGTGCTGGTGATGGAGTCCATGAATCATATCCTATCGTGCTGATGATGGAGTCCTATGAATCATATCACTAGTCGTGCTGATGTTGGAGTCCTATGAATCATATCACTTATTGTGCTGATGATGGAGTCCTATGAATCATATCGCTTATTGTGCTGGTGATGGAGTCCTATGAATCATATCGCTTATTGTGTTGATGATGGAGTCCTATGAATCATATCGCTTATTGTGTTGATGATGGAGTCCTATGAATCATATCACTTATTGTGTTGATGATGGAGTCCTATGAATCATATCGCTTATTGTGTTTGATGATGGAGTCCTATGAATCATATCGCTTATTGTGCTGGTGATGGAGTCCTATGAATCATATCACTAGTCGTGCTGATGATGGAGTCCTATGAATCATATCACTAGTCGTGCTGATGATGAGTCCTATGAATCATATCACTTATTGTGCTGATGATGGAGTCCTATGAATCATATCACTTATTGTGCTGGTGATGGAGTCCTATGAATCATATCACTTATTGTGCTGATGATGGAGTCCTATGAATCATATCGCTTATTGCGCTGATGATGAAGTCCTATGAATCATATCGCTTATTGTGCTGGTGATGGTGTCCTATGAATCATATCACTAGTCGTGCTGATGATGCAGTCCTATGAATCATATCACTAGTCGTGCTGATGATGGAATCCTATGAATCATATCACTTATTGTGCTGGTGATGGAGTCCTATGAATCATATCACTTATTGTGCTGATGATGGAGTCCTATGAATCATATTGCTTATTGTGGTGGTGATGGAGTCCTATGAATCATATTGCTTATTGTGCTGATGATGGAGTCCTATGAATCATATCACTTATTGTGCTTGTGATGGAGTCCTATGAATCATATCGCTTATTGCGGTGAAATGGAGTCCTATGAATCATATTCGCTTATTGTGCTGGTGATGAAGTCCTATGAATGATATCGCTATTTCGTGCTGATGATGGAGTCCTATGAATCATATCGCTAGTTGTGCTGGTGATGAAGTCCTATGAATCATATCGCTAGTCGTGCTGATGATGGAGTCCTATGAATCATATTGCTTATTGTGCTGATGAGTCCTATGAATCATCCTATTGGCTGTGATGGAGCAATAAAAATTAGGGCGCGGAAAGGTTAAAATTTAGGAGGAAAAGAAAAAGCCCATGAATTACAAAATTGTTTGAAAGGA